>JAGRRF010009836.1:366050-378451 GCA_019097615.1 Morone chrysops
TCTGCTCCATTAGGGGAGTACAGTGTGGGACTGGGAAAAAACCTCAGCCAACATAAAGCACACTTTACAACATAAGAACTCCAAACAACTTGCAACGGGGGAGGTGGGAAAGGGGAGTGGAGGCGCACCAGCACAGACAGGCAGCCGCAGGCGCAGCCATCAGCGCAGCCTGCGCAAGACCCACTTGTCATCCTGGGGGTAAAAAGCAGCGAAGGCGTGGGATAAGGAAATAAACTCAAAATAACCAGCGTCTTTCGTCGCGGTGCAGCAAACAACACAAACAAAACAAAAATGCACACCGGGTAGTCACGGTACCGAAGTTTTAAAGTTAGTCAGTCAGTCAGTCAGAGTTGGACTTTGCTCCACTGGAACCGGCATCTCCCGACTCTTGAGACAGCTGATCCGACAGGGAAATAACATCCAACAGGCAATCGTGCCTGACGGAACTCCAGCGCCGAGGATTTCAGACACCAGATGGCTATATCGCTGACTTCAAACACGCTTAATGCCGATGTCATACTTCTCCTCCACGGACTCTCCTTCTAACTCTTTTTTCCCTCGTTCACCGGTGACTTGCACTCATACAAATGCCCTTCCTGGAGGACGGAGGATTATTTCCATTGGAGTAGGAGATGAATGTGGGTGGATGACGGAGGAAGCCATGAATGGAGGTGTGTTTTAATGGAAAGGTGTGTAGCAATGTTATTCTGACTTTGCGGGCGCTATACTCTGTACAGATTGTGGTGACACAGTTGGTAAAATTATATAGATTTGGGAAAGCAACTTTTTTGTCATCCTCAGTTCATCTGATTGGACAATGTGGAAAAACACAAATGGGTGCAATGAGTTCAAGCTATTTTAACTGGAGGCACTCAAAGTTTCGAAACATGAGACATCCAGGGCGCAGTAGCAGCACGCAAACCGCTTACTGCCTACAGAAACTGGAAACAGACAACTGGAAAAAGACACCTCACTGCAAAGACTGCGCTCTGTCTGATTGTACCCCAGTCAAACATTATACACATTTTATTACATTTTATAGATTTATTAACTATGTAACACCTTGTTTAGATTGCTCATCTAAAGTATATTTCAGTCACTGTCGGTTAATGTCTCAGCCAAACAGTATTTTGTAGTAATGTGCAACAATGTGGCAGTAGCAACATTTAAAGTACCATATGGGAGCCATGCAAGCCACTCAAATTTACACAACACATTCCTGCAAATTTTTCACAATAAAAGTCTTGTTATAAAATGAAGGGATTCTGTCATCTGAAATGCTAGAGAGCATTTTTATATAAATATTTTTGGGGTTGTATTGCCTTTAATGGATAGTGACAGCTGAAGATAGACAGGAAAGGGGGGAGAAGGGATAACGCGCAGCAAGGGATGCAGGTTGGATTTGAATCCTGTGCCGGTTCAGCAAGGACTCAGCCTTGATACATGGGGCTCTACCAGGTGAGCTATTCGAGCAATCCTAGAGCGCTTTTAATTTGAAACTTTAACAGGGCAAATGGGAGCAAATCAGAAAACAAGGTGATTTTGTACTAACATATCCAAATAATATCATACAGGGTGAATGAAACAAGTTGAGGTAAATAAAAGCCCGGACACTATTTGAGGAAATCCAGTACATTTGAGAGTACTACAGGACATGCTTATGTTTGGGACACATGCAGGGTCTTTGTTTGGTGTTTTGTTTGGTCTTTGCTTGAGGGGAAACGATCTTGTGTAGGTGAAACAGCCCCCAGAGTGGCAGGTCTGTTAGTGTGAGCTCACCTGTACAGGTGACTGATGAGAGCAGCTAGAGTGGTCCTATTGACTCGAGGAAGACTCCGGATGATCTCTTTGTAGCGATCCAACCTCTGTCTCTTCTGAGGGATTTCTGAAGAGGAAAACAGGACAGACAGTCTAAAAACACATTGAACACCAATCTCTAGTTTTATCAAAATTGCTTTTAAACCTGATTTTGAACTGACAATGTTTCAGAAAATGACAATTTCTTTCTGTGTGAGGACCCCGGCTATAAAACCTGGACCTAAATACACTGGATTTCCCCACATGTAAGTTTATTAGGATTTATGTTATTGAGGTTAATGGGAGATCCAACAGGGAATTAAACCACTTCCATCACTCTGTAGCAGAACATACTGTACATTTATCTGTCACTGACTTTTAACGACTAAAGGAAGATATACTCACTGGCGGCCCCCTGCCACAGCGGGTGAAGGTCGGCCATAAAGATGGGGTCGTCCACCTCTCTGAAGAACCTCTTCAGGACGTCTGTCACATCCTCAATGAAGTGGTCTCCGATCCGCAGTTTGACGTTTCGAGCATCTTTGCGAAACTCTTCCATCAGGAGTTTGATCCTGGATTTGGCCCCGTTCTTCCTGTAGATCCCCTCGTGGCCCAGACCTACAGAGCATGCTCAGAACGTCACTCAGGTACACAAATATCTGATCCCACTGAGCTCTAATGAAGCTGCACTCAGATTTTGGGGGTTTGGTTAAGTTTTATGAGACATCAGATACAGGACTCACCTGCTGACTCAGTATCAGTGCTGATACTTAGAAGTTATATATTTGGGATTTAAAACATTAATGTAGCAACAAACAACTATTCTCTATATAAAGATACACTGTCTCTTGGTGTCTCACTCCATCTGCCTGTGTTGTATCGCAGCCTCTCTGTGGTTTGTTTCCATAGCCAGTCAGCTCCGACTGAAACTGCTGTTTTTATCATCTGCGTCGGTTAATTAAGGATTTATTTCCACCAAACCAGAGTCGGTGATTGTTGGAAAGAATAAAACTGTTTTGGTGAGTTTTATTTTGTTTCTGTCGAGTCTGAAGTGTATTTTGTGATTATCTGCAAGGCAAAATCACTGGTTTTGTCAATGGAGTCTGGTGGGACGTAGCAGCCATTTCTTTTGGTCTGAAATGCTGGTGCTCTAGTGCGACATCTAGTGGTGCTGAATATTCCATTTGTGAATAAAACTTTTTGCTTTGTTACACTGATGCCAATTCCTGCATGTGCTTCACAATAAAGGCATGTTCATGTGAAGGCAGTGGTAGGTTTTTACTGTTAAACCAAAAATTGTGCATAAACCTGATAAAACAAGAACTTATTTAATCTTATTAACATGACAAACTGTATGTATGATGTTATTTATATGTTGATGGTTACAAGTGGTGAAGGATCGACCAGTACTTGGCATTGAGCAGAGCAGGTAGAATGCAGTGACGAAAAAAACCATAAGCGGCTGAAAGTTGTAGACCTGTAAAACTTCTCTTTCTACCTCCTTTTACCCCTCTTCCTCACCATACTGAGTGATGAAGGCGATGCAGCTGTCCACGATGATAGGAATGTCATTTCTGCTCAGCTGCTGTTCCCTCAGAGTGTTTCCTTTACCGCCGGCAGCTCGCTGGATGTCCGAGTACCACAACGAGAAATCTGTCCGGCCGATCCCCTGCAGGTGGAGTGTCCTGACGGAGAGACAAAACCAAGTGATGTAGAAAATAAAAACCAAGACCAGATTATTTTTTTGTTAAGCAGAGAAACTCTTCATCTCACCTTCCTTTTTCTACTAAAACCAGGATGTCTTTCTTCTCATGGTTCTCAGTCTCGGAGGCTATACCTTCAACACAAACAGAGACTGCTTTAATTAAACCAGACAGAATAAACCAGTCAGACATAGGTTGAAAACCAGAACCAGGACTGACTGAGTTCCTGCAGACGGTTCAGGTTGATGATATCCTCAGCCGCTCCGTCGTTTCGGGGACAGATAAAGAGGTTGGACTTCTGCAGAACAAAGTAAGCCTCCTTCCACTGCTGAGCGTCCAACATGGCTCTGTAGCGCAGCAGACCGACCCGCTCAAACTCCCGAGTCAGCAGGCAGTGACAGCTGAGAGGGGTCGCAGCCTGATGGCGACGGACAGGATGGTTAGTACAGAATACGTTTACAACCTATGACATGCAAAGGTGAACTCATAAAAGGAGTAGTATAAACAGTTTTGTACAGTGGGTTCCTTGGATAATGCCAATTCTACCAAAATAGGTCACACCCCTTCGTGTCTTGAAAAAAAAAGCCCCACTGTGTGTAACATTTCATACAATTCTACCAATAATACGAAGTTACAGAAGACAGGACAGATATAGCTACAGGTCAGTCTTTACTGTCTATTTGATTAATATAGTAACAGTAATCATATTATTAATATTAACTTTATTTCATATGTTTTAGTTAAGTCAAATAATTTGACACTAATATTAGACTGAGTCCATCTGGAAATAATACCAAGTTACAGAGGACAGGACAGATACAGGACAGAGGTTAATGCTGTAGATACAGTGTATAAGTCAGTGCTGTAGATGCAGGTCGGAGGTCTGTAGGGTAATATTAATGGCCTTGTGGCCATTGATAAAACCCCACCATGTGTCTTAAACACAGTATTCAATTACGACTGATTTTGGGTTGTATCTTCAGATGTTAATCACAAACATTTCTTACTGGGACTCGTACTTATATGGGGAAAAGATTCCAGCACTGGAGTTTCATACCTTCCCAATGGATCTGGTCCAGCTGTGCAGCATGTCAGCCGTCTCCAAACCAAACTGATAAAGTTTCTCTGAAGTCAAATACAACTCGAAGGTGTAACGAAACCTGAGAGAAGGAGAAAAGTGAAACACATATCTCACCTTTATGAACAGAAATCACATCAAACGTAAATGTAACATTATCATGGAAATGACGTGTCTGTACCTGTCGATGAAGCCGTTGTTGTTGTTGGAGGTGTCGGGCCGACTGACGCCCAAACACACAATGTCTTTAACACTGATCTGCATGCAGGGATCAGCTGATCGATCCGACTCGTAGAAGAGCAGAGACTGATCCACCGAACACCAGAACTTCTGGAAGTCTAACAACAACAAGAGACATCTAGTTAGATCTGAATGTTCAGGTTCCTCCTCGTGAGTTCACACTACAGATCGCTAACAAATGCCCTCAGAGGCAAATCGCCTATCTATGAATTGTTCAAAGATGCAATCTGAGGGCTTGCTGAGAACTCGCTGAGGGCTCGCAGACGCCAGATATTTATATAAATATCTATCTTTATAAAGAAATAAAGAAATAATAAATAAATATCTTTATCTTTAGGAATGGTGTTATTAATGACTCCTGATGAAACGAAAGAGTCTGGGATTACTCCTTCTGAAAGATCTTGTAGTGTGTGACCACTAATAAAAACCACAAAGACTCCCAGATCCAAGACATGTGAAGTGTGAACAAGGCTTTACTTTCCTCATCATTAACTGCAAATGTTCCTGGTGGTTTATAAATCTAGTTCTGTACAAATGAAATGTTTGAAAAGCCTCTTTGTTGTTTCATTATTTTTTTACTTCAGAGAAACATTCTTCCTTTAAACCCAGCTGACTCCCTCCCTCCTTCCTTCCCCTCCTCCCACCTTCTCGTGTTTTCTTGGACAGCGTTCCTCTGTGGACCGAGCCGGACTTATAGAGGTAACCGGAGTGAAGGACGGGCTGCATGATCTCATCATACACACTGGGGTCTGATGGTAGGACAGAAGAATATTTCAGCTGCACGAAACAACACACAGATATGACATCTCTCCACTTCAGCCTCCGTCAGTTAGTGGAATAAAAGTCTGCATCAGTTTCTCTGCTAACTGAAGCAAACTGTAACGAGATAAAAGCCTCCCTGCAGGAACAGAGCTGATAACAGCTGACCTGGAGTTAGCCTCCACCGACACTGATGACCTTCAACACAGAGAAATATAACTGTTGTCTCCAAAATGTCAATTTTTACTCTGACCATTCAGATCCGTTATTGTAAATCATTAAATATCAGTATTATATTATTATTATTATCATTAATAATAAAGACAGAGTCCGACTGATGTGACACCGATAGCGACTTTAGAGGAGAAATACTGATTTAGTAAATATTTAAGTTAAATATTCCTTTACATGCTCAATAATTTAACATATACATTGTCAACCAATTCTAGAAAATAAAGAATAAAAAAAATTAAATAACGTTAAAAATGAGGATTATAAAAATGACCTTTTTATATTATATACCAGAAGAACAGTGTTAATATGGGTGCATACTTGGTGACATATACACCACAGTAGACTGAGATCAGACCTGACGCAGACGGGTGATCCAGCAGGTGATGATGTTGTTGGCAGCAGTTGGAGTTGTTGGCGAGGCGAGTTGACTCCGCCTCCAAGAAAATCTGAGTAACAGTTTTCAGGAGAGTCTGTTCAGAGACCGCCGAGCACAGGACCTGTAAATGAGATAGAGACATTAACACAGACAGAGAGAGAGAAAGAGAAAGAGAGACATTAACAAAGACAGAGAGAGATAGAGATAGAGAGAGAGAGGGAGAGAGAGAGAGAGAGAGAGAGAGAGAGAGAGGACATGTTGGATGTTTTCAGTCCATCTTTGAGCCTCCAGCTGCTTTTATCTTTGTTTTCTCTGATGTCTGTGTTTCAGTCCAGCTGATGCCCCAAAGCACTCTGGGAAAAGTTTCCATTCAAATATTGGGCTGGTTTAAAAGCAAAAGTCTTTTTTCAGCTAATGATTAAATATTGTTCAGAAATCATTTAAAGAGCTGATTCTTCAGAAGGAACAAGAGACAAAAGGTCGACACTCAAACCATTGAAAGGTCTCTGATGCTCTCTGACCTCAGGTCAGCTTTTATGTCTCTGTAGACTGAAACCCTCAGAGCTACTGAAGCTCTGACAGACTCACTTTGTTCCTGCAACAGAGAAACATTAAATGTTCACCTGAACAGGAAGGGCTGCAGCTCAAAGAACTGAATAAAGACTCCACTGGAGGTGAACTGGTTTTACTGGGATTCATTAGTATTCGTTTTACATGTTTATCGTATGCAGAAAACTGTTTCACCTTCAGGCACAGGGTTTTTGGATATGAATGAAAAACAGATTTAAAATGTGAGTTTAAGTATTATTTAAGTAGCAGCAGAAAACTGAATAAAAATACAGAATAATAAGATATTCAATTCAATTTTATTTGTATGGCGCCAATTCATAACAGAAGTTTCTCAGGACACTTTTCAAATAGAGCAGGTCTAGACCAAACTCCTCTGCTGCCTGTGGATTATATACGGTATATATGGTTTATATGTGTTTCTGTGTAGGTGGCGCTGTTAGCAGCAGTTAAATGATGGAAGATGGAACATATGGGAGCAATAAAAGATTCATTGTCTAAGGCTTTCTTGTTATTGGAGGAAGAAAGCGTCGGTCGGACCTTGAGCAGCTCCTCCTGGCTGTTGAACGCAGGGTGGTTCAGCCGGTATCGACCCTCTCTGTACTTCTGCGTGATGAACTCTCTCCTCTGTTCTGGTGAGGCGTCACAGTCCAGATCTTCAGATGGAGACAGCGAAGCCGCCCAGAAGTCATTGGCCCGGTCGTTCCCCAGCATGATGAACAGCTGATGCACACAAACAAACAGGACTACAGATCAGTTCAGACTGTATATGAAGATGGACGATGACTACGCTATATGTTTCATTGATCTGAATGGTTGAAGTTGGCCTGTGACAGATGGTGATAAACAGACGGTTCATCCAATCCAACCTGCCCTTTTCCAAACAGATGGTTTTGTATAATAAACCATTTCAGCAAATTTGAGCAATCATTGTAGCTTCCTGTGAGTTTTACTACACATTATTATGATAATCACAGCAAAACATTGAGCCATATGTCACCAAAATACTGGAGACTTTATGCTCACTGGAACAAATCGCCTTCGATTTTTTCATGAATTATACAAAAGGAACTATTGCAGCTACAGTATTTTATATCGTAACATGCATCACAATTTTTTAGAAAAGCTCCAGTGAAATCTGATATTTTTGGCCACAAGGAAGACTGGTGTATCCACTCAGTGGTCGGATCTCTCGTCTCTGAGTAGAGTTACTTATGTAACTGCAGTTCTATGAATTCTGGGTGAGAACTGCTGGTTCAGGTGGTTCAGGGGATGGACTGGTTCTGGTCTCACCTGGACGATCTCGTTGCTCCACACGCTGGTGTCCAGTTTCAGACTCTGAACCTTGGAGACCATCGTCCCCAGACCTCTGTGCTGTCCTGCAAACACACACACACATACAGATAAAAAAAGGGGAAAGGGGTTGCATTGTGATGCATTCCCACAGTGAATCGTATCACATCAGATCACAATCATAAATCAGACAGCTCTAGTTGAAGTAATCAGTGACCTTAAACTCTTGGATACTGGACCTCACAGTAGGTCATGAAATCTTAAATGACAGGTTCAATGATACCATTGGATTAAACTTGTTCACCTCATTGACAGTATATATAATAGACCAAGCTTCCGGTTCTGTGAAGTGAACGTGGAAGTGCGTTAAACCTGCATTCTATGTAACGGCCAGGAGGGGAAGCTCCATTGGCTGCAATATAAAAACAATAGCATGCAGTCTTATGGAGAATAACCCGACTTCTCACTTGATTAATGAGCTCAGTAAACAGTTTCCTGATGATTTTCTGGTCTCAGTCTCATTTAGAGTAAAAAAGACCATAAAGCAGGGGATGCCTTTAGGGCGGGGCTACCTTGTGATTGACAGCTCATTCTCAGTGAGTCCGTCCAGCTCAACTGTTGAATGTTGTTTTTTATTGAATTTATATTAATTAATATAACAGAAAAAAAGGGAGAGCAGGAGGAGAGACGTAATTTAAAGGTAATAGATGCGCTGTCGTTGCTGGTCATTTCACCACCTCCGCAACTCACAGAGGGGAGCGCTGACATCGTTCAGACACACTGAGGGTGCAAGCTGATGTGTCTGCAGACATTGGCCAATGCGATTATCTCAAAATGCCAGATAATCAGCCCGATCAATCCACAGACCCATTCCAGACCCACAGTCTACCTGTTCTTTGTTCCCAGAATAAGGTCAGCATCTGGTGGAGGTTCTGTCCTCTGAAATTCTTTTTGTACTTGAAATGGAAACCTTCTGTGAATTTGACCGTGAACGTAAAGAGTTCAGTTTCAGGTGAGACAAAAACATCTAAACTGATGACAGGCTTCACCTGGATGATGTCAGCAGGATGATACAACACACACACACACACACACACACACACTCACCACAATGCAGTTGAACCAGCACAGTGACAGTTTCACCTGCAATAGTTCATGTCTCCACAGGTATTTGCAGTTACATAAACAGTGAATGTTGTCTGAACAGCGTTAACTGAGAACCCGAGCACGAACAGCACATACACTTTAAAGATCCACTGTGTGTTCTGCTGCTGGTCTGGGCCTCATTGAAGAGAAATCTTCATGATCTGTCTCCAGCAGTTTGTGTTTGTCTTTTCCTGTTTCAACATGATGATGAACAAAGTCAGCTCCAACACCAAATGGTTTCCCAGCTGGTAGTGGTCGTAAGGACATAATGGGAGACCTATCATTGGCCTTTATTTCCCTCAACTGACCCTTCCGAATTCCCACCCCTTTTTGCTCTGTCCTCCAATTGAGACAGTTGAGGTCAAACCTTGGTCAACTTCCTCCTCTCCTGTACTTATTGATTGTAGAGGAAAAACTAATTCCTGTAACTCAATGTTGTACATTTGTTCAGCGTAATTTCATACGTAAGTTGCTATAACTCAAAAAGACTTGCGACAATTGAATTGAATTCAATTTTATTTGTATAACGCCAATTTATAACAGAAGTTATCTCAGGACACTTTTCAAATAGAGCAGGTCTACACGGAACTTCTTTTAACATTTACAGAGACCCAACAGTACCACCATGAGCAAGCACTTGGCGACCTTGGGCAAGGAAAAACTGCCTGTTAAAAGGCAGAAACCTAGGACAGACCCACCCTCTAGGTGGGTGGTCGTCTGCCTCGACCAGTTGGGGTGAGAGAGAAAAAGACATATATCCAAATAAAGAATAAAGACCTGTACCTGCACAGTTTTTGCAGATGACCACACACAGGTTGATGGAGGCCCAGTCGGGGTTCAGGGCCTTGCAGTCAGCACACATCCTGTTGGACCGGTTGGACCAGATCTTCTCGGCCACCTCGTAATCAGACAGTGTCTCCGCAATGGACTCCTGCAGCGCCTCCATCCAGTCCCGTTTCTCCCGGTCCGACTCCGCTGTGAAGCTGTGGAGGCGTAGCAGAAGTCTGCGATGAGACTTGTTGGAATGTCGCCATGGCAACAGCATTTTAAAAACAGACATCCCCCTTTTTAAAGCTTAAGTGTTTACATTAAAGCAGCAGACTGACTTTGCTTCCTTTGTTTCCGCTGCGACTCAGCGCTGCGAGAGCTGCAGAGAATCAGCTGTAAGGAGCTTTTTCTCATTCAGTGACCTGGTTTTGGGACCAGCCTGGCAGAGGTTGGCTGAGAGCACCAACAGTTTGTTACCAGTTTCATCTACAGCCGTGGTCCCCAACCTGGGGGTCAGGATTCATTGGCGGGTCCTGAGGCCTTCTTGATTTTAATGGGTTTAAGAAAACTTAAAAGAATATTCACATCGGCCAGCATTTTGTTTATTTCTGTGAAGAAAACTAAATGAAACTGTTATTTTTTAAAGTTGTTGAAACTAATTGCATCCAAAATGAAGTAGCTTTAGATTTAATTGTAAACTTTTTATTTGTATTGTTAAAAAGGTAAAAAGAACTGAATAAGGAATGTCAGCTTATAACACGTAGTTTGTGTTACTACATTTATTGTACATGAAGCATAAAGCATCTCTGCTGTTAGCTGAACACACCTCTGCATATAGAAATGTTTAAAGGAACTCTGTTACAGGAACTAAAATATAAATGCAGGTTGACGGTGGAGGGATACCTGAAGGTTTTGTATGGAGTGATGAGGTCGAAGCTCTTGTTTTTTCCGTCTCTGATGGTCGCTCCTCGAGCTTCGATCAGCGTGATGCCGATTCCGTTACGAAAGCTCTGCAGAGACAGAATGAAGTTCAACCAGTGTTTCTCTCTCTGAGACAGGATGAATGAAACATAACTGAGTCAGTCTGCAAAGAAAATGTGAGATCAGCTGAATTCTGACTGAAATATGGAACAAACACTTTTGATTTGTTTGCTTTCAGTTACACTTTTTGTTGAGATAATCTAAATCGATACACACTGCAAAAATCGTATCAAGTATTTGGTTTAACTTCAACCTGCAACACACAAACTACACCTTGCAAATTGCACATGTACAGTTTAGGTTTTAGTTATACGTTGCTTCAATATTTTTACTTTATGATTCTTTTTTGTACTTTTAGCACTATATTCCCCAGTGCTGCTGTGTCTGACCTTTCTCCCACGGGGGATTAATAAAGGAACATCTTATCTTATTTATATTAAGGTTTGATAATACACATACACACACATACACACATACAATACAATCTTTTCAGTTTGAAGTCAAACACTTAAGTTTTGAAATAAACTAATAATAATGATAATTTGCTTTTCTACTTTTAAACTTGATTGGATATAAATGATTTAATTCATATAATTGATATATTGACTAATAATATATATCATATAATATTTTCAATTTCATCTATTTCATAATGGGGGGTTCACAGCTCACAGTTTTTTTAAATAATAGTAAGAAAAAAGAGAAGCAGTAGTAAACATGTCACCTGTTCACTCTTGTAGAGCCAGATCTGCTCCGTGTTGATGGCGGCGTACACTTTGGATTTGGTTCCTTTCAGTTCGAGGACGCCGTGTTTCTGACAGTGAGACCCGGGACCGAACCGCCGCCGACCAAACACCAGCTGGTCTCTGACGTGTTCCTGCAGCGTGCTGACCCACCGCCTTCTCAGCACTGAGCAAATACACCATCATCATCATCATTATCATCCATATCATCATCATCACCATCACCATCATCATCATCAGCCTTATTCTTTCTCTTTGCTCTGCTCCTTCACTTCCTGTCTTTTCTTCTGACAGATGTTCGCACTGAAAGTCTAATTCCAGTTCTGATTTATTGGTTGTTTTTAAATGTGGCTCATATCAGATTTCAGGGTCCTGAAGTGACCTGCTTAACAAACTGAGATCTAGCATGACTATGTTGGGTCTCAGTCAGAACAGGTTTTTCTTTGATCAGAAGATTGGTCCAAACATTTAAGAATTTGAGTCTAAATTAGGTTAAAAAATACTGTTCTTCTTGTGAAAAATAATCATCAGGATTCATCAAGGTTGTCAGCAGAATAGAGCTTTATTATCTTTACATACAAACAAAGCCCGAGCCATCCATGGAAAGACTGAATTCATCCTTACAAAGCTTCTCCTTATATACTCTTTGCATTCTGAAGCCATCAACCTGTCTGCTAGATCCAATCCCAACTAGGCTGCTTAAAGAAGTTGTACCC
>JAGRRF010009836.1:423338-436933 GCA_019097615.1 Morone chrysops
CTGAGATAACTTCTGTTGTGAATTGGCGCTATACAAATAAAATTGAATTGAATTGAATTAAATGCTCCAGTCTCATTTAATGAAAAATAAATAAATAACAGATGAAATAAAAAGTGTAGCTAGTTTCCTTTTTCCTTTTCCCTTTTGTTGCACTGATTTAAAATAACAGACCATAGGTGGCGCTATTAAGAGGCTAATGGAAGCTTCCCTAAAATGGTCCCTGTAGCCACAGTGCTGATCTGAGTTCAGTAGTTCATTGTAGGTCTGTGACCTCTGCTGTTTCACTCTCTGCGAGCTGATGTGGTCTGTGTGTACAGTTTGTGTGTCTGCTGTGGGTGGGTCTACTTTATTCCATCAATCTTTGATTGATGATGATGATGATGAGTGTGTGTTTCAGATGAAGATGGAGACATGGTGGCGTTTTCCTCTGATAATGAACTGCACACAGCCCTGAAATGCATAAAGGACAACACCTTCCGCGTCTGCATCAAAAGGTTTGTACCTTTTTCACAACCTGAATCTCGTCTTCATCACTCAGACCTGCTTTTATTTTACAGTCAGATACAGTTATAAAATATCTCTCTCTATATATTATATATAATAGGTGTATATAAACATTATGAAGGAATGAATAATGATTTTATAGAAACCTGGAACAGGTAACAGATGTAACCCCCAAACTCCCAATGCCCCTAATGCCCCTAATGGATCAAATGTTTCTGTAAGTTATCATAAACCTACTCAGACCGACGCTTCGTGACTCGACCCGCCTGCCTGAACCCGGGTTGGGGGTCAACCTGGATTCTCACTTTCTGCTCATGTTCCAAATGTTTTTGTAATGTGTCTGTTGTTGTTGTGTTATACTGCCCCCCAGAGGCTAACTGCAGTAACTACTCACTACCTCACTGTCCATTTCAATGTGTTTTATGCAGAATTTATGTGCTTATTAAATATCTAAGTAAGTTTTATGTCTTAAAATGACGACTAATTATGTGTTTGCATTATACTGTATGATATATCTGCAGTGCGCAGAGTGAACAGCTACAGTATCTTCTTCCTGACTACATCTACTTTATTACAGTAAACCTGGATGGGTCATTGAGGTTTAACTATTAACCCCAACCCTTTTAATTAGTAAAATAATACCTTATCCTGTGTAGCTGAGACTTAACGAGACTGAACGCAGACACCAGATCAGACATTTACAGTATTTGTGTGTTCATCACTATAAGTGTTCATGTAATAATAATGTGAATCCTGGAGGGGCCTCACACTCAAACAGGCCACTGCTGCACTGCAATGTATCGCACCGTCCATGTAAACTGTGTGCATTTAACTAACAAACAAACAGCAAGCAAACAAACAATGTTCCCCAATACACAGAATAAAAAAAACGATATACCAATTCTGTAAAAACTAAATATACTAAATATTAATATTATTATTATTATTATTATTATTAATAATAATAATAATAATAATAATAATAATAATAATAATAATAAAAATAAAAATAAAGCAAACTACAAACAACAACTCAATACACACAATTATTCATTAATCCGAGTCTGGTACATTTCACCAGCAGAGGGTGCTGTGCACACTGAAACTGAACTCTGTGTGTGTGTGTGTTCCTCAACAGCATGACTTTCTGATGACCTTTGACCTCGGAGAACATCTGATGGAAACCTGAACACAAAGCCGCCCTGTGTTACTGACACACACACACACACACACACACACACTCACTCACATTCACTCACACTTCACTAGTTTCCATGGAAACAACAGATTAATGTTTTTCAGAACTCAATCTTGTTTTAAGCTTTAATTTTGAAAAATATTAAGAATAAAGCTGTACAGCTTCAGTATGTTTTATTGTTCATTGTTTGGGGGGGGGGGGTTCCATGTAAACAGAGTTACAGTAAAAACATGTATGTGACTGTATGTTCTTCTGTGTTACACTGACAATGAATAAACAAACACTGGTTGAATCGAGTCACTGTTATTATTTATTATTATTTATTTATTTACATTTTCTGAAAATCAGCTTACGGAAGCCCTGGAAGGACAAGTTCATTTCATTATCATGGTATGCAACAGACTGAGGCTAAAGCTAACAGACTGAGGCTAAAGCTAACAGACTGAAGACGTTCTCGTTCTATTTCATGACTCTCAGTTTGTCATGTCTTGGCTGCAGGGGGTCAGAGGTCGTGGAGCTGGTGAGGTCTCTTTGAAGGACACAGCAGGATCTCTGAGCTGTGACCTTTGACCTCCATCAAACATCAGAATGAATATGTCGATGCCTGTTGAGCTTTTCCACCATTCAGAGGTTTTATGGTGGAAAAGGTCTCAGAGGGTCAGAGGAAGAATCCAGGTCACACTCAGCTGTTGGCTGTTAGCTGCTAGCTATATATGTATAAGTTCAGGTAGTTCGAGCAGTTTGTTGTTGCAGAGCTTCGGTCTCGGAGCAGATTTCTGACAAACTGTTTCTTCGTCATCGTTGAACATCTTGTTGCTCATCAGGCTGATGAATTAATGTTCTGGCAGACTGTGTTTGGGGCCCGTCAGCAGCAAAGGGTCAGCACTCAGATGTTGGAGCTTCCTGGGATGACCTGAAAGCACCACAGCCTGAATCACTCAAACTGAGACACCGAAGATGAGTTTGAGATCCCCCGAACAACCCAGAATTATTGGAACTGATGAAGGTGGTATTTCAGTTAGGTAATCAGGATACAAAAAAGGTAACTGCAATCCATTACAGTTACAGAAAAAACACGTAATCAGATTACAGTTAAATTTATCGGATTACAAATTTTATTTTATTTTTATTAAAAACCCAAATTCTAAATATCAAGTTACTTTAATATGGTGATACTTGGATCAGGTCACTGACTACATTTCCTAACAGGTAATTAGTAAGTGTAATCTGATTACATTACTCTATATACAGTATTATATATTATATACGGACTAAACATAAAGACCAGACTGCTGCTCTGTAACACCACAGCGTGAGACAGGTCACACAGACAGACAGACAGACAGACAGGGTTTACTGTCTGACCTCCTGTACAGGACTCCAGAGACTGTGAGGTGGTGATGAAGAGGAGGGAGAACTTCAGTATAAACAGAATGTGAGCTGTGATGAGTTCACTGACGTCTGTGTTTAAAGATGTTGAACGTGGCTTAAATCACTTTATTTATTTAAACTGATCTCCATTAGCTGAATGCCAGAGGCAGCAGGTCGTCCTCCTGCAGCCTGAATCATTCTTCATATATTCATCAGACACACAATTTTCACACAACATTCACACAACATTCACACAATGTTCACACACTGTTCACACACTGTTAACCGTCACAACGTTCACATCGCTCTCATGTGCAGCTCTGGTTGTTACATTAAAAACTTTATCCTTTCATTGGAGAGACCTCAGCAACTGATTTTTATGAACTATACAAAAACAAAGTAACTGGAGGGACTGAGAGAAGAAAACATATTTTCCACTCTTTCAGAAGAAGAAGAAATAGTTGAAATAGTAGTTATGAGTAGTAGTAGTTCTGATATAACTGATGCTATGCTAACCTCTTTAGCACTTCTCACAGAGCTGGTGCTAAACCTTGACTGTAGCTGCCAGCAGTTCCTCGAAGGACGCCGACTGGTCCGAACCACCGTGGTGGTGTGGTTGAAACGTGGTAAAATGGATCCGTGCATGTAGCCATGTTGGAAAGACTGATCAGTGATAAACATAAACATATAATTTCCACAGAAATGTTTATGTTTTGGAGATCATTTCCTGTCAATACGCATGTAGCGTTAGCATCACTGATTATTCATGAGTTGTTGAGATCAGTGAGATCAGGGTCGACATCCTGTCTGTAAAACCTGGTCGTGGTCTCTGTAAACCGTCTGACCTCAGCTGTGTCTCATCCTCAGAGAGATGAGTTCATCTGTTTTAGCCTCGGCCTACGTGCTCTCTCTCTGTGGCGGGCAGGGCTGAATACTTTCCATCTATATTCATTTGTATGCTGATGACACCCACGTATATCTTACAATGAACAGAATAAATAAAACCCGGTTGGATTATCTTCCCCACGAAGAGCTGATGATTACAAGCAGAAACTCAACCTCACACACCAGAGACGTCTGTGACCATCTGGATATTAAAAGATGATTTATTGATATCTTGTGTCCATCTGTTCAATTTAAATTCTGACTTTATTTCATCTTCACATTAGAAGTTTGATATTTCAGAAAAAAGTACTAACATTCATTAAACTTGGCGAGTAGAAAGCTATCGTTAGCTTTGTACTGCTACATCATTTATTGTTGCTAAAATCAATAGCGTTTGTCAGAATACATAAGTTAGCATCATGTTAGCTGGGAAAGCTAACCACATACACTCGATAGTACTTTGGTAGCAATAACGTTAGCGAGCAAACAAGCTAATAAAATAAAGTGATTCACTTCTCTTATCTTGTGACTGATTAAATACGTTGTTAATAAAGTGAGCTCAAGTGACCCTAACCCTAACCCTGAGCAGGATTGTTTCACATTCAGCCGGAGAGAATTACGAATCTTTAATAGGTCTCGTGTCCTTTGAGCCCTCACAGTGAAGGACCTGAATGTCTCTTCTCACACTGTCGACTGCAGTTTCCTGTCAGTGTTGAGCTGATGGAAGCCGACAGTTCTGATTTAAAGTGGAAACGGCTCGCAGACCGCAGGCTTACACGAACTGAGGACGGTCCTGGAGGCCGGCGGACGTTCAGGAACTGAAACATGTTTGTGTTTGTTGTTTGTTTCAGTGTCTCAGCTCTTGAATGCAGCGCCGTGTAACAGCTGGTTTGATTTTCCGCATATCAGATCTTATCAGTGGCTCATGAACGCAGCCAGTGAGGGAGAGGAGGAGGAAGCAACCACACACATCTTTAAAAGGTTGAATCAAATAACCAACAGCCCTCACTGTGGAGGTATATATGAATATATAATAATAAAAGAACAGGTTCAGGTTATTTTGGTTGAGTATTGTTGTTTATTGTCTTAATGAGATATTTCAGATATTAATATTGAGCTGATGGAACCAGAAACAACTCCTCAGTGTTTATTTTGCTGTTTGTGTCTTATTGAAGGATTTTATTTTGGCTAATATTAGCTTTCAGATGTAACTAGCTAAGTAATGATTGATGTAGATTAGCTCGCCTGTTAGCTCGTGGTTTGTGCTAACTAACCAGCTAACTGGTGTAATAATTATTAGCTAATTATCTGGGTTCAGTAGAATCTAAAGAAGTTAACGATGGAAAGTTTTACCATAAAACACGATGTTATTCTACAACATTTATATTTTAATGAACTCAAATTTCACTCTAAAAACCTTCATGATGAAAATATTTAGTCACATTTAGCCACCTCCTGGCAACAGGAAGTATCCTTATAAGGGAATCACTATCTGAGTTTAACCTTTTTCTTTGTTTAGTGAAATATGAGATTTCTGAATGAAACTGAAACTGAGAGAAAGTTTGAGAGGAAATAAACATATTATTTACATATTATTAACATCTTATTAACATATTATAAAGATTATTGTTCAACTTTGAGCCCTAACCTGTAATAATAATCCATCATACATACAATATATAATTATGATAGAAGCTTTAAACACTCAGTACTTTTACTGGAGGAGTTCCTCCCCCCGGTGTCTGATGTCTCGCCCCTCCTCCTCCTCTGCTTTATAAACCAGTCCCCGTCCCGGATCCTGGAGGGACCACTGGGCTGCGGAGAGGACGAAGAGGAAGAAGAGGACAAAGAGGAAGAAGACAGAAAGAGAAGAAGAGGAAGAAGAGGAGGATTTTTCACTTTGATTCAAGATGAAAGTGTGCTTGTTGGTCCTGGGTCTGGCCCTGGTTCTCACCGTCTGTGTGGCCCGGTCTCCGTACCAGGCGGTCCTGCAGCACAGCCGGATCAGAGGCCGTCAGCAGGGGTGAGTTTACCGAACCGAACCTAGCCTAGCAGAGCCGAACCGGGCCGAAACAGAGCCGAGCTGAACCGGCTCGAGTTTATAGTGAAGTTCTGCTGCTGGTCTGGAAATATTCCCATAATACAGATTTCTATATTGATCTGTGTCCAGTAATCTCAATAATCAGCTGTTAATAGCTACTATTGATAATCTATTGATCATTATCATTATTATTAGTACACAGTAGCTCAGCTCGTTATTATATTTATATTATTATTATTATATTATTCTATAATATTATTATATTAATATATTGATATAATATCTGCAGAGACACAACGATGATCGCGTTAATACCACCTTTATTTTGAGGACCAACTGCACCTGAAGACTCATTAAATATAAGATAATTACAATATAATAATTCAAACAAAGTTGTGACTTTAAGGGTTTTACAGATTAATAACTGTTTATAATATTCTCTGTATAACATATCTATATTTATATAATGTCTGTTTTATTTTTATTGTAATACTTTTTTTGAGTTTAAACAAAGAGCACACAGCAGAAATAATTCCATAAGATTAAATATTAATTCAAGTAAAGTCTAATAAAATAAAAAAATAACCCTAAATATAGATTGAAGTATGTTAATGAATCATCTGAAGTTTCCAATGTATGTGTCTGAGAGTCGTTAATAATCAATAATCAATAACTCATGTAATGTATTATTATTATTATTATTATTATTATTATTATCGTACAGTAATAATATGACTCTAATAACTTCATCGTGATGTTAGAAGGAACCAGTCCACCTTAAAAGTCCTTAAACCTTTCAATCAGTTGCATTTTTTATCCCATAAATAATAAAATAAGTGAAGTGAATTAAACATTAAATATTCATATAAAACTGTTCAAACTGCAGAAATATTAGTTTTGATCTTGTGAGTCGACTGTAGTGAAACTTTGTGTTTGTTAAAATGATTTTATTCTTCAGATTCTGGTTGTAGTTCCCAGTTTATGTGAACTCAGTGTTTGGTTCTTCCGAGCATGATGGGAAATAATGTGAGAGCTTTAATGGTTCAGTGAGTTTATACTTTATTAATTATTGTCTCTTCCCTTTCAGACCCAACGTCTGCGCCATGCAGCAGCTCAAAGGCACCAACAAGAAATACTTCACCAATTGCAAACAGTGGTACCACCGCAAGGTCTGCGGGAAACCCACGTGAGTCTGTGGAAACACATTGTGCTCTTGTTTGTGACTGTGCAGCCTGCAGCCGGAGGAATGTCCCTCTCCAGAGGAGCCCTCACCTCTTATATAACCCCTGAAGAAGAACAGAGCTCAGGCTGGCAGAGCCATCAGTGTCAGTTTACCTCCGAGTCCCAGAACCTGCTGAGAGGTTCATCTAGAGGACGCGTTTGCCTCCCTCTGCTCTCTGTGTTTAACGCCACGAGCGGTGGTAATGGCGTGCAGACGCTCTGACAGAGTGAACATAAACACAGCGGGTTCAACCTCTGAATAAAAACCTCCTTTCTGAGGAAGGAAAACTTCTATTTGTTTGCATAAAATCTCCAGAAGCAGCTTTAAATCACTTCCTGTTAGTGCGTTTAAGTGCTTGTGAGAAAGTCTGAAAGAATCTGGAAGAACATTCCCAGTTAATCATTTAATATAATGAAATATATAGTATAATGATATATATAATGATATATATATATATAATATAATGGTATATTATATATATATATAATGATATCTTCCATTTAATCCTGTCATTAGTCTTCAGTTTGGTCCCATACAGAAACCAGTACTATCTGTATCTGAAGGTGAACAGACTGAATTGTAGTCCAGGCATCAGATCGTATGAGAGGGGACGGACTCAACAGGTTTTATGTCTGTGATAAAGTCCACTATATCGAGTGGGTCCACAAGGTTTCTGCTGGTTCTTCACAGTGTGCATGTTGTTAATGAGGCTCTGGCATCAGTGAAGCAGCTGTGTGACAGATTCACTCTGCATGAGCCCGACAGGATTAAACTGTGTGTGTGTGTGTGAGTGTGTGTGTGTGTGTGTGTAAGTGTGTGTGTAAGTGTGTGACAGTAACTGTAATAATTCCTCTCTGGTTGTGTTGAAGCCTGTTTGTGAGTTGAGCAGCAGAGGAAACGTCCCAGAATCCTCCCAAACTGTGTGTAAACAGTCCGGTGTCCCTGCAGAGCCGTGGACAGGACGGAGGAGGAGGAGGAGGAGGAGGAGGAGGAGGAAGGTATAGCTGACATGAGGAAGATTTAAGAGACTGGAGGTCAGAGAGTGTTTACACAGGAGGTAGCGATGGAAATACTTTCACTTCAACGGACTGGGAGGACTTTAACTCCGGGGTCCATTACAGCAGCCATTGTACCAAGTATAATAATAATAATAATAATAATAATAATAATAATCTGTTACAGGTCTAAAAGAGGAGCGTCAGCCTCATGTGAACCACTGCAGTTATATTTCTGTTAGAATAATCTGTATAACTGTTTAGATTCATACAAAAGGTCCAAATATAAAACTACAAATCAATCCACAAACAGGAACCATTTCCCTTTAATTAATGAATTATTCCAGTGGTCAATAACCCTGTTGTATGTAGACCGTTAAGTGTTCTGAGAGGGTTCGGGACATCAAAGCGTTACTTAAGCAGTTACTTCAGTTTATATTGAACGCCTCGGACCCCTGGTGGGTGCGGCCCTGCTCACTGGGGAGGGGGGGGGAGGCGATCTGAGCCGACACCCAGTGCTTGTGAGGACTGTTTGGAGGTCGGTACTGATGGCAGTATCCGTCTGTCTGTCCACTCTCAGCCTGATCAATAATCCGTCCTCACTAACCTGATCGACCCTCAGATCTCTCCGATTGGTTCTAGTCATTGGTTCAAGTTATTGGTTTAGTTATTGGTTCTAGTCATTGGTTCTGTTATTGGTTCTGTTATTGGTTCAGTTATTGGTTCTAGTTATTGGTTCAGTTATTGGTTCTAGTCATTGGTTCTGTTATTGGTTCTGTTATTGGTTCAGTTATTGGTTATAGTTATTGGCTCAGTTATTGGTTCAGTTATTGGTTCTAGTCATTGGTTCTGTTATTGGTTCTGTTATTGGTTCAGTTATTGGTTATAGTTATTGGTTCAGTTATTGGTTATAGTTATTGGCTCAGTTATTGGTTCAGTTATTGGTTCTAGTTATTGGTTCAGTTATTGGTTCTAGTTATTGGTTCAGTTATTGGTTCTAGTTATTGGTTCAAGTTATTGGTTCAGAATTGATTCAGTTATTGGTTCTAGTTATTGGTTCTAGTTATTTAGGTCAGAGCTGACCGGTGTTTTTAGTTTCCACCGAAACAGCTGCGTCAGCTTGTCAACTGTCAGTAACAGTGATTCATCTGCGCCATGGAGACGGTTTATTTCTTCACTGTGTAGTTTTTGTAAGTGATGCTAGCTTGTGATGCTACAGTGACTTTCTGATTGAACAGAGCGACAGATATTTCCTAGCAACAGATTTACACATTAAAGTCTTTACTAGCTGGTTTAGAGAATCAGTGGTTTGAATCTAGTTACTGAGGCCGGAGGAAGACTTCATGTTCACACTGAAGGACTTGAGTCTTGGTTGGTGAATGTATGATCAATATATTGGTTAATATATTATCAATATATTGGTGAATGGTCGAACTGTATGGAGTTAATTGTGTGTGCAGTTATCAGTGAATCAAACGTGCATCAGTTTGTTTATTTGTTGACATATTTTGTGTATTTGTGTTTATTAAAGTGAGCGTGTGAACTCGCTGACGTTGAACACAGCTTAAACACTCAAAGAGATTATTTGAGCTGAGAGAGGAAGTGAGAGTTTCTGTGGATGTTGGGAGGAAGTGAAGCTGTTAGACCCAAACGCCCCGAAACGCACACACACACACACACAGTGACACACACACACACACTAACACTGGGGGGGTTGACGGGTGTGTGTGAAGAGTCTTTGTCCTCTGTTTGTGTGTCAGTGGCTTTCTGTGGAATAGGATCAGCAGGTCAAAGGTCAGCAGAAGGAAGACTCATAACTCCCCTCATAACTCACCCCAATAATAAAAAACAATAAAAATACAGAGAATGAATAAAGAATAAAGATTTCAGGAAAACTCATCTGATTGGCTCGTAACGTTAGCTCTCTGAGTCATAGCGTAACGTTAGCTCTCTGAATCGTAGAGTAACGTTAGCTCTCTGAATCCATTATCAGGAATAATGGACACCTCATCGGACATTATCCCTTACTTAAATCTGATAATGGAACAAACTGTTCAAACTGTGATTTTTCATTGTTTTCTGAGCGTTAAATCACTTTTAGATGAACTGTAAATGTTGAATCGACGGTGAAATTAGGAACCTGTCTGACTGTATCAGGCTACCAGCTGACAGGACGGTTACTGACTGTTTCTCCTCTAACCTCTCTGGAAATGTCATTTTGCTCTGGGTTTATTTTGGAGCCGGTTCAGGTTCAGGTTGGTGTGACAGACAGGCTGAAAGATGAATCGACCGTATTTCTCTCCGTTGGATGTTTCTGGAAGTTTTCCCTCGAGCAGCTCGACCCGCTGGCTGAGTTACTGCAACCTCGCTTCTGTTTGTTTTGTCAGAAATCTTTGTTTATGTGGAGACCAAACGGGAGTCGAGTTTCCATCTGGTTTGATAATCAGTGCGCTGTGTGTGTGTGTGTGTGTGTGTCAGTAGCTGATCTCCATCTGTTTACATTTTACTGCCGCTGTGATACGAGGCTGCAGGACCTCTGGCTCTTTCTCTTTTCTCTCTCCAGACCTTAAATTTGATTTCATTAAAGACGCTCCTGCTGCTGAGAGACCTGAGGGAGATCTGAGGCCTCGTTTATAGAAATGTTCTTACATTTATTCTTCAACTTACATTAGTATGTACCATTAAAGCCTCACTTACAGGTTCACATTTGTAACTTACTCCCCTGATACTGATGCTGTATTGACAGTCAGACTGTGGACATATGACGGCCTTTAGCTCATGTTTCTAGAGTTACGTGTTGTTACGAACACGTTAGGAATTGTTAAAATGTGATATTTCTTAAAGGGAGTTTAGTGCAGGGAGCTTTTAGTTGGATTCAAACTGCTAATATGGATCATTGTTAACGTTTAGTCTCCACTACAGAAACACTAGCTAACGACTCGACTTATCTGTTGGGATATTGATTTGGGGACAATGATGTGATAGCTAGCTGATCTTGTTGTTAAACATACTGTCAAGTTATATTTATATATATATGTATATATTGAATCCAGCCATTATCCATTATCTAACATTATCCAGCGCTGATGGAAACAAAAAAAAGGGGGTTTGCACCATAAAATCCTACATCTGCACTCGTCTTGCTTTACTTCGGGGCTTCCTGGGTTGTCTGCTGGGTGGGGGAGGATCTCGTAACGTAGCCCCAACCTTACTTAAATCTCTGTGCAGCCTCTGTAGCTGAAAACACCATGTTATTGTATTTTTCTATAAGATTTAATTATGTACCTGAAGTCGGTGAAGGCTGTATGGCATTTTATTTTGTAGTGATCAGGAAGTGAGGAGCCCGTGGCGGCTCCTGGTGGTTTAGTGTTTTTCCTGGCGGGGGGTGAGGGTCCCCCCGTCAGGCGTTTGGTCTGGCTGCAGATTCTTCTTCTCTCTGAGGAAATGAGCTTTATGGGCCCAGACGGCTGAACCACATTTATTATGGAAATCTCTACAGGAAGTCACGAAGGCTTCGACTCGGTCTCCACGCTTCATTACAGCCCACATGTGCCGCTGGAGCTCAAAGACTCATGAGACCAAAACTAATGTAATGTTTATTTCTACTGTGTGAATAAAGACCTCTTCCACTAGGGTTCAGTTCAGACTCTAATTTAGGTTTGGTCTTTTCAAGAACATTTATTATTTGGAGTCAGATTATGAGTCATTAGATTTTAGTTTGTTTAAAGGTTTAAAGGTTTGTTTGTTTGTTTAAAGGTTATATATGAGATTCAAAACATGAATGTTCTTAATATGGCAGCAAACAACTATTAGCTGTAGAGATACGGTGGAGTCACGGTGTACAGACTGAACGATGAAACTCCTGCGGTGAATTCATTTATTTCCACCAAACCAGAGTTGGTGATTGTTGGAAAGAACAGTTTGAAGTGTAGAATTAGCATAACATAGCTATCCAGATTCACTGAAACATTGTTCGCTGTCAGCTTGAGAGCAGAAGCTAACGATGGATAACATTGTGATGTTCCTTTAGTGAACATCTGGAGGAAGATTGATTGTTTGACTGTCGACATTAATCCTGAACTGACTCGTTCCTTCCGACTGAACGTTATGTTAGCATTACATTCATTTGATAAAGTTACGTTAGGTAAGGTCTTTTATAAACTTTCATTTTCATGTTACATGTTTTGGGGGACATTATTGAAGGAAACCATCATCCAGTTCAGCAGGGTCCTGAGACGGACCTCCAGTACAGCTGTTGCGACTTTTTGACTCAAAACAACATTTTCCTGTTGATAATTACGTAACATTTACTGTGATGTAAAGTGGATTATTATGGGAAACAGTAGATTCTCAGAGTCTAACTTTATTAGCATCGTTACACACAGACAGGAATTTATGTGTCTGCCTGCAGCAGAAATATTACAGACAGGTTACGAGGTTCTCAGGTGGAAACAGAGTTTTATTGAGGAACATGTAGTTTTTCCTCCCCAGGCTGAAATCTGCAGAACATGTCGCAGTGGAAGAGGCTTTAGAGAGTCGGTCCGAGTGCGAGGGGGGTTCAGGGTGCAGCGACAGGAAGTGGAGGGTTTGTTTGGGAGAATTTCTGTGAACCTCATGTGTCTGTTTGCTTCCTGCTGCAGGGTGATCACCTACGAGTGCTGTCCGGGATACGAGAAGATTCCTGGAGAGAGGGGCTGTCCTGCTGGTATGACCTCTGACCTCTGACCTCCCCAACACTCAACACAATATAAGCCTTGTGGAGCCTAAGTGGGGTCACGTTAGTTAGGGAAGCTTATAAATGGAGTCCGCTAACAGCTACAAACAACCAACACCCACCACAACACAGAGTCCACAACACAGAGTCCACAACACAGAGTCCACAATACAGAGTCCACAATACAGAGTCCACAACACAGAGTCCACAATACAGAGTCCACAATACAGAGCCCACAATACAGAGTCCACAACACAGAGTCCAACACAGAGTCCGACACAGAGTCCAACACAGAGTCCAACACAGAGTCCACAACACAGAGTCCAACACAGAGTCCACAATACAGAGTCCAACACAGAGTCCACAACACAGAGTCCGACACAGAGTCCAACACAGAGTCCACAATACAGAGTCCACAACACAGAGTCCACAACACAGAGTCCGACACAGAGTCCACAACACAGAGTCCACAACACAGAGTCCACAACACAGAGTCCAACACACAGAGTCCAACCACAGAGTCCAACACAGAGTCCACAACACAGAGTCCAACACAGAGACCACAACACAGAGTCACAGAGTCCAACACAGAGTCCACAACACAGAGTCCAACACAGAGTCCACAACACAGAGTCCGACACAGAGTCCAACACAGAGTCCACAAT
>JAGRRF010009836.1:494366-506832 GCA_019097615.1 Morone chrysops
GGGTGAATGTGGCACGTAGTGTAAAAGCGCTTTGAGTGGTTGGAAGACTAGAAAGGCGCTTTTACCATTTTACCATTTACCATTTATTGTAGAAGCTGTCTGAACACAGAGACAATATGTTATATATTATATTATACATTGTATATGTTATATATTATATATATATAATATATAACATATATAACATAAAAATCTGTTGTTTTACAGTAAAACCCAACAACAGGTGAGTCACTGTGTTACAATAAATCAATACATAATCAATTGATATATTCATAAAATGACAGCAGATTATATTAAAAACAAACAACCTTATAAAGATGTAAACATGCAACAAATAAATAAACGTGAATATTAATCTTTTTACTTTATTAATTACAGACTTGAACTGTTATTGTGTTTGTTTATTTACAGATATTGTTGTTGTTGTTGTTGTTGTTGTTGTGGTGGTGCTGACGGACAGACAGATGTCAGACAGGGTCCCGTGGACTCAGGAGAACACCTGAGACGATTCTAAACCTGGATCAGAATGCAGCCGTTGGACTGAGCTGACCCCCCAGAGACCTCACACAGGGATCTGGTCCAGGTTCTAGTTCTGGAGGTTCAGTACCGAACATCTGGAGCAGTTTACGGTCCCACACTGATTCAGGACCTGATGATCTGGAACCGCTCCGACATCCTGACAGTGAACCGTCCTCAACCCAACACATCGCTCACATCGCTCACATCGCTCATATCATTAATATTAAAACTGAACAACAGACGGGCTCCTCTTCATCATCTTTATCATCATCTTCAGCTTCAGCTTCATCTTCATCTTCATCTTCATCTTCATCTTCATCATCTTCATCTTCATCTTCATCGTCTTCATCATCTTTATCAACTTTATCACCTCTATCATCTTCATTGTCTTCATCATCATCTTCATCATCTTTATCATCATCTTTATCTTCAGTTGCATCTTCATCATCTTCAGCTTCATCTTCATCGTCTTTGTCTTTATCCTCATCGTCTTCATCTTTATCATCTTCATCGTCTTCATCGTCTTCATCATCTTCATCATCTTCATCATATTAGCCCTAACATCGTTCTCAAGCTGATGTAACTTTGTTTTGTTGGACTGCTGTAATATTTACCAAGTGTTACTTTCAGCAGACGAACTGATCACAAAACTTCTCCAATCAGCCCCCGAGTGGACGGACAGACATGAGCAGGACACAGCGTCAGTCTGATGCGTCTGATAGGGAATCAAACACTCGTCCATCAGCTGATCCAAAGTAGTTTCTGTCTTCAACGTGTCCAACGTGGAGTCCTCGGGGGATAATTAAGAAGCTGCTGCAGGAGAGTTAATGTGAGTGTGATGGCGTTCTGCTGCTGGTAAAGGACCAATCACTGCAGAGTCTGATGTTAACAACAACAACAACAACAACAACAACAACAACAACAATACCAGTGATCTGATGTGTCTGCTAGCTTAGCATCATTACAATGTTTTGATTTCTATTCTTTTGATTTGATTTTCTATGCTGATGACCACTGGTAGCTCAACCCTGCTAATTTTCAGTTATCTTAGCATTCTGTCTGTTAAAGAGTAATCAGAGTGATCTGGTGCGTCCTCGGTGTCTCTGCTGTCTCTCAGTCGGGAGAATAAATGGATGTCTCTGCATTATGGATGCATGTGTTGTTGGGACGATGTTCACTCAAGCACTTTCCAAACCTGATGAGCTCCTCCTTCAGGTTTCTGCCCCATTTCTCTCCTTTTCCTCCTCCTCCTCCTCCTCCTCTTCCTCTTCCTCTTCCTCCTCACCCTACTCTTCCTCCTCCTCCTCCTCCTCTTTCTGGATATACGTCTGCAGGAACATAAATGTTTAACTCCAGTGTTTTGTCTGAGCAGCAGTTTGTTTTGTCATTAAAATGGAAGAGCAGCTTGCGTCCCCTTCTGAAAGACAATAAGTGAAATTAAAGTTAAATATTAATAAAGTTAATTTAGATTCATGTAACACTTTGCATACAACAACTCAAACCAAAGTGGTTCCTGAAACCTGAATGATGAAGACACAAACTGAATGATGATGTTTGATTAAATGGACGTTTCTGTCCATTTTAATGAAGTTACAATGATCTGAAGGTAAAATTAGTGTTTTTGTCTGGAGAGTGATAGTGATATTACGGCTGTTTGTGATTAAACTAAAGGTCTATCTCTGTAGGGATCCTTTCATAATGCTGTCAGACACTGAGAATAACAACCTGAGTCTGTCAGTGGAACAAACAACAACTACTGTTAGTGGAACAAACAACGACTACTGTTAGTGGAACAAACAACAACTACTGTTAGTGGAACAAACAACGACTACCGTTAGTGGAACAAACAACGACTACTAACAACTACTACTGTTAGTGGAAACACTAACAGAGACGTTTCATTTTGTTTCTGTCGCACTGTTTTGGTCGTGGTGCCTTCTGCGGAAAAGTTACACCAGGCATGGTGTATCATAGGAAAACAACGGTTTGCTGGTGACACGTTTCTGACCAACTTTACCCAACACCTCGCAGGAAAAATCTGACCTGCTTGTCGTTAAACAATCGCCAGTTTGATTCCACTGTTACACACTACACAGGATAGAGCCAGCAACTCGAACGCCCCACACAAATTTTTGTTCCTGAACACCTCACGTTCCTTTATTAGAAACATCCAGTGTGTAACCTGCTGACACATTCAGACACTCTATCGGTAGTCTGCGTCCTCCAGTAGGTCCAGGGGCCTCAGGTTGGGCCCCTGTGCTGCAGCCTGATGGGTCCCAGCGGGAGGATTGAACATAATAGTTCTTCTGAATGTAGCACTGCCATTTAAATTGCTAATTATGATGGAACAAATAAATAAAACATGACCTTAGCGTGTTTTTATCTCTGACTGTAAAAACTTTGGTGGACAGTAAATCTGCAGTGATCGGCTGTCAGCTGATGACTTGCTTTTATCAGTCACTCTGTAAATGTCACAGAGGTTTACACTGAGGGTGTCACACTGGGCTTTATGTACTTAATACATTTATTCAGTTTGTGGATCAGGTGTTTACTGACATTTCTGGATCTTCATGTTTTTTGTGAACATAAGAAAGTAAATAAAAATAACTTCTGGTGTCACATTTTGTTTGTATTTTTTGTATTTAATTTATAATTGCTGCATTGTTTTCTCCCTTTATTTGTGACTATTTTTGTCTCAGTACTCTTTATAGTTGTTATTTATGTTGCTTTATAAAGCACTGTTTATTTTTTGTGGTTCAGTTATGTACAGAAGATGTTCATAGTGTGAATAATATCCTAGTTGTGTGAAGTATCTGTTCCAGTACCTCTGCTGTTGTGAGAATTATAGGTGGGATCAATAAATTATTTATGTTATTAAATTATATAATTAGTCTCTGTTATCCTTTCAAAAGTTTCACAATGTCCTGTTGTGAACCTGTTATCGCTCTATTTGCTAACACTGAAGTTCAATTAAATTCAATTTTATTTATATAGCGGCCATTTCATAACAGAAGTTATCTCAGGACACTTTTCAAATAGAGCAGGTCTAGACCGAACTCCTTATAAAATTTACAGAGATATCTCAGTGCACTTTTCAAATAGAGCAGGTCTAGACCGAACTCCTTATAACATTTACAGAGACCCAACAGTACCACCACGAGCAAGCGCAGGTCTAGACCGAACTCCTTTTAACATTTACAGAGACCCAACAGTACCACCATGAGCAGGCACTTGGCAACGCCGAACTCCTTATAACATTTACAGAGACCCAACAGTACCACCATGAGCAAGACCTTGGAGACAGGGAACGAACTCCTTATAACATTTACAGATACCCAACAGTACCACCATGAGCAAGCACTTGGCAACAGGGGCACACACTTTTCAAATAGAGTCCCAACAGTACCACCATGAGCAAGCACTTGGCAACGGGGGCAAGTAAACACTGTTTTTTAACAGGCAGAAACCTAGGACAGACCCTTCGGCTCTAGGTGGGTGGTCATCTGCCTTGACGAAGTGAAGTGTGTTCTGGTGCAACCTTCGGTGCTCGTTATTGGTGCTGTGGAGGGAAAATAACTCCTAAATAAATGTATGAAAGCAGCAGGATGGAGGAATGAGGAGTAAATATTTGTAAATGTATGAAAATGTATAAATAGATGTATTGACCAAGTCAAGTTTTTCAAATCAGAAACATATTGTGGAGGTCAAAGGTCAGCGCAGCCTGACAGTCACCCTGCAGTGATCATGAATGATGGAGAAGTACAGTCTGCATATTATTGAGCACAAAATCAGACTTTTAAATCTGATTTAGTTTCCTGTAGTTTGTCTGGCGCTCACAGAAGGTTTCACTGCGGATCACCTTCACAGCTTCATGTCTCATCTGTGTTCGACAACGAGAGGATCCGTCTCCAATCGCAATGAACAAAGTCAATTATCAGAGCAGCACCGGTCACTGTAAAGTCACACAGACACAAAGAAGCATTAAACAGGAAACACGGAAAGCTGCCGTGAAAAGAGCTCAGCATCATCCTGTTTGCAGCGTGACGACACCGCCTCCTCTTCCTCCACCGCCTCCTCCACATCCTCTTCCACCGCTGCCTCCTCCACAAACCCCACCGCCTCCGCCACCTCCCGCAGGACGCAATGACAGCAAAGACAGTAAAGACACCGCAGTGTAATTACAGGAGGCCTCACTTATTTATAACTTTATAAAGTGGCTTTATAATGTCGTCAGACCGAACAGAGTTATTATCATTAATATCATAATGAAGCTTCCTGTCTGCTCTCAGATCAACTGATCTCTCCAGGTTGAACAAAGGGTCGCTGAATCCACACAATTCTTTCATTTGCTCCATAAGCAAGCTGTGTTATCGGCGCTGACCAGATGTCCCAGTTTCAGGCTGGGTTTCGTAATTCCCGACAAATATCTGTAAAACAATAAAATGTCCAGGTTTTCACCACAATTAAAATAATAATTATAATTTTATACTTCTTATGGGTTGCGGCTGCGTAAACGTTAAACGCAATTGTAGAAAATGCGAAGGTCATGCAGAATTCACAGGGATTGGTAAAATGTGTTAATTTTTACAAACGCAACATCCTGGGGGGATCGCCAACTCCGGACGATGAAGCATTATATAGAAAATAGAAGCTGATTATGTTCATCACATTGGGATAATTTATAGTTTGTTCAGGTAACTAATGAGAATATAAAAATGTTCTTACATGAGGGAGATTTTGAGAATAAACGCTGATATTGTGGAGACCAGACTGCTCGAGGAAAACAGCGAATGACACAAAAGACTGCAGACCGTTAGAAAGTGTTCTCACATTCATTCTGAGTATCTGAGGGAAACTCCTCCAGGAGCAAACATATTCTGATCCAACCAGAAGAATAAATGAGAGGTGGGCTGAGGATAAACTCTCTTCTCTCTGTGAAACTTTTTTATTTTGACAAACTTTCCTAAATTTCCCAGAAACAAAGAAAAGAAATAAATCAGTAAAGAGAGCTAGTTCGGTCCATGCAGGATCCATGTGGCGCTGTGATGTAATATTGATGACCCTCCTCGTCTCCTGACGACCTCCGTTTGGTCGTCTCATGTTTTATCAAATATTCATGAAGCTCTGCGTCCCCTAAGATCCCATAATGCATCTGTAATGTTCTGTCAGGTGAGGCATGATGGGAGAGGTGATGATGGAGTGAAGCTCCTGAAGGGATGGAGGATAATTTCTGATCACAGGCATTTTTTTCTGTCATGTCTCTCTCTAAAGTTTCTGTGCGTCTGAAACGCACAGAAACCTGAAGTTGAGCCCTGAGGAACACCAAGCTCCATTTGTTCTTTTCTCTCTCCATCCCTTTATTTCTCATTCCTTTTATTCTCTTTGTTTCTTCATTTTACAGGTTTTTCTGACCTGACGCCGTGCAGGACTTATTTTTGGTCTAAATGCTCCGAACGGTTCAACGCTCGGTGCTTAAACCAGAAGAGAGCAGATTCCCTGCTGGTGGACTATACAACTATATATCTCCACAGTCACTTTACCTTCAAGTACCTTAACTAACTTTAACATTATCTTACTGTAGGTTTCTGGGGTTTTCTGGGAAATACAAAGTCTAGAGTAAAATAGAAAAATGACCACATTAATCTTCTGCTGCCTAATGAGTACTTTTACTTTTAAAACTTCGATACTTTAAAGGTCTGGTGTGTAACATTCAGGAGAAATGTAATATATCTATAGGTATGTTTTCATTAATGTTTAATCTGCTGGAAATAAGAATCATTGTGTTTTTGTTACTTTATAAAGAGATGATTTTATCTACAAAGGGAGCGGGTCCTCTTCTGGGGGAGTCCGCCATGTTCCTACAGTGACCCAGAAAGGACAAACTGGCTCTAGATAAGGGCTGTTCAGATGGTTCATGAGTTTCTTGGCTACCATAGTTTTTCCTTTTCATTTGGAAAGGGAAATGAGGCGGTTGAAACTACACAACTATATGGCACTAAATCCTACACAAATGTTAAAGTGAAACTGTTCTGGTGAAAAGAAAGTTTTATCCTGTTTTTTACTAACTTACTTAAACTCCTAATTCCCTCATATGAAGGCATCGTGGGTCAGTGTGGAGAATCTGAGAGAACGTACAACAAGGTACAAGAAAACCTGTGAGTGTTCCAAGTTCTCGTCCCTCCTGCATTACAGTACAGAAGGAAATGCTTTGATATGGTGAGAAATTAGGTTTATTATAGATTCAGAGGTTGCAGCCGCTTTCTAGTTTATCTTCCATCATTTAGTCTTTTCAACTTCTCTTTTTTAGCTGCATCATCCTTCCTCTCTCTGTCTGCCTCCTGTTGTTTTCTTATTTATCACCATCACTAATATCTCTCACCTCTTTCCTCCTTGTCTCCCCCCTGAGCCTCACCTCCCTCCCTCCTTCACCTGTTCCTCTCTCCTCTCCCTCCCTCATCCCCTCATTAACACTGAGCCCTGGCGGATGTCGAGGCGAGGCCCGGCTCACCCTCGACATCATTCTCGCCCCTGTTGCTCTGCGCAGGAAACCCCTCACCTCTCGGCGGGGGTGGCAGTCGAAGTGGCTGTTAGGTTCCCGCCGGGGCTGCCCGCCATCTGCCACCAGCCTCAACCCCCGAAGCAGCTCGCAACAGCCGCCGCCGGAGCTCGGTGAGTCCCGACACAGCTGGAAAACTGAGGTGATGATGGGAAGAAGACCTGCTGCTGCATTCAGGGCCCACAGGGAAGATTGTACATATGAGTTTCCTACAAGAATATATGAGACGCTAAAAGGTTGGAAATGCTACAGAAGCACAGACGCTAATATTTAATGTTGCTGTTGTTTTCACCTGAATGCTGCTGTTAATACTGACATCATTACCAAATGTATGAAAACACTTTCTACTGTTTTAAATCAGCCTGAACCTCCTGAGTACAGTGCTGATATAGAGTGGACAGTTAGCGACGACTTTACGTCAGACATTTCTATATAAGCTAGCTTAGCTACAACTGTGAACCCATTGGTTTGTGGAGCTCTGAAACCTCCAGTTGGGCTTAATGGTTGTCTCCATGTTGGTGTTTAGCAGCCAGCGGAGGTCACATAAAGCAAGTTGCTCTGCTTTCATTGGCTGCTCTTGGTTTGGAAACAATGGCTGCTCTCCTGCTCACACAGGATCTGGTATTCCAGATAAACAGTAAAATCTGTTTGTGAACAGATTTGAGGAGAGAAATAGTCAACAACAGAATCTGGATCCATATCTGATCAGCACTGTTTGACAGTTTGACAACAGTGGTACTGTTGGGTGTCTGTCCGAGGTTTTTCCTTGCCCCCGTTGCCAAGTGCTTGCTCATGGTGGTACTGTTGGGTCTCTGTAAATGTCGAAGGAGGTTCGGTCTAGACCTGCTCTATTTGAAAAGTGTCCTGAGATAACTTCTGTTATGAATTGGTGCTATACAAATAAAATTGATTTAATTTAAATTGCTGTATGTTCTGTGTGTTGTCTATTAGTGTAGTTGTTGCTGTGCACCTTTATCTATCTCTCTCTCTCTCTCTCTCTCTCTCTCTCTGTCTCTCTCTGTCTCTCTCTCTCTGTCCCACCGATCTAGAGCCGAAGGGTCTGTCCGAGGTTTCTGCCTGTTAAAGGCAGTTTTTCCTTGCCCCTGTCTCATGGTGGTACTGTTGGGTCTCTGTAAATAATGTTTTTTTGTGTGTTGTATGTTAAGCGTGTTGTATGTTTAGCGTGTTGTATGTTGTATGTTCTGTATGTTGTATGTTTAGTGTGTTGTATATTTAGCGTGTTGTATGTTTAGCGTGTTGTATGTTCTGTATGTTGTATGTTTAGTGTGTTGTATGTTCTGTGTGTTGTATGTTCTGTATGTTGTATGTTAAGCATGTTGTATGTTCTGTATGTTGTATGTTTAGCGTGTTGTATGTTCTGTATGTTGTTGTCTGTATGTTGTATGTTTAGTGTGTTGTATATTTACCGTGTTGTATGTTCTGTATGTTGTATGTTTAGCGTGTTGTATGTTCTGTATGTTGTTGTCTGTATGTTGTATGTTTAGTGTGTTGTATATTTAGTGTGTTGTATATTTACCGTGTTGTATGTTCTGTATGTTGTATGTTCTGTATGTTGTATGTTTACCGTGTTGTGTGTTCTGTATGTTGTATATTGTATGTTTAGCGTGTTGTATGTTCTGTGTGTTGTATGTTCTGTATGTTGTATGTTTAGTGTGTTGTATGTTTACCGTGTTGTATGTTCTGCATGTTGTATGTTCTGTATGTTGTATGTTAAGCGTGTTGTATGTTCTGTATGTTGTTGTCTGTATGTTGTATGTTTAGTGTGTTGTATATTTACCGTGTTATATGTTCTGTATGTTGTATGTTTACCGTGTTGTGTGTTCTGTATGTTGTATGTTGTATGTTTACCGTGTTGTATGTTCTGTATGTTGTATGTTTAGCGTGTTGTATGTTCTGTATGTTGTTGTCTGTATGTTGTATGTTTAGTGTGTTGTATATTTACCGTGTTATATGTTCTGTATGTTGTATGTTTACCGTGTTGTATGTTCTGTATGTTGTATGTTTACCGTGTTGTGTGTTCTGTATGTTGTATGTTTACCGTGTTGTGTGTTCTGTATGTTGTATGTTGTATGTTTAGCGTGTTGTATGTTCTGTGTGTTGTATGTTCTGTATGTTGTATGTTGTATGTTTAGTGTGTTCACACAGAAGCTCGTGCACCTTGTCGTCTTGTTCAGGTTGGCTTGGAGTCACCGTTTTTGGTGGAGTGACTGTTTGAATTGTCACTTTCTTCCATTCGATTTGCTTGCCAGCCGTTTTTGTCCTCTACAGCCCCTCAATAAGTGCCCTGATTGTCCACACTTGAAACAGTGTTCACACTGTTCCCTGCTCCTGACAGACTTTACATCCTCTCTGAACACTTGTTCTGACTTGCCGGTTCGTTATGCTCTTTCGGATTTCAGCCATTTCTTCTCTCAATTGTCTGACTGTTTCATAGAGCTCTGAGTCTCTTGAGTTGGTGACTGCTGGTGTTTTTCGGTTCTTAGGCTTCATCACTTCAGCTGACTGCTCTTGGATCCCAACTCTGGCTTCAGCTGCACCTTGAGATGGCTGACTAAACTGCATTTCTGTCTGTAGTTCAGTTACTTTTGGAGCCTTGCTGCTTGTGTATTTTCGTTGCTTGGACTGTCTTTCTAATTCAACACTAGCAGCTTCATTCATTCTGTCGATGAGTCTGTCGACTTCATTTGTCACTCTCTGATCATCAAGATAAGGCTTTAGCTGAAACTTGATATGGTCACTTAATAGTCCAGTACTCACAGACCTCAAGAATTTCTTCTAGATGAGCTCAGCACTGTACTGTTCATCTGACTCTACTTCTCTTGAAGCAAGTAACAGCCTCTCCTTTAACTCAATGGCTCTGAAGAGGACGTTTTGAGGAGACTCACAACTATCTTCTGTAATGTTTATTAGTCTGTGGTACAAGTCTGTAGAACTCTACTCTTTGAAATGTCCCTTTAATATGGCTTTCAACTGGGGAAGGGTAAGGCCACTCTTTTTCTCAAGCATATCACAAACACTCAAACCTGGACTGATTGACTTGATCATGGCCTCCATGACTTCAGCCTCACTGTGTCCTTTACTCAGGCCTCTGTTGATCTGATGCATCAGGTTTGTGTAGGAGAGTCTGTCCTTCTGCCCCTTTTCCTCAATCTGACCACAAATCTTGAATTCTCTCCTTATTGTCACTTCAGGGTGTCTGTTCACAGCTGTAGGCAACACATTTTGAGGAGCTGAAGCTTTACTTGCTGATGCACTGCTCACTCGTTCACTCAGCCTCCTAACTTCATCCTGCAGAGCTTGACTGTTGAGCTGAAGCTGTCTGTATTTTTCTGCTAAGCTAATTTCTTCATCTGTTTCCTGGCTAATCTGTGTTGTCTCTGTTGAATTTTCTGTATTTTCTTCACGTTCTGTGCTTCCAGGATTTTCTTTCAGTTGATCAACAAGTTTCAGCATCCTCTTTAGAAAACATGTTGCAACGTCCTTCTCTTCATCATTAATTACATCGTCCATGCATTTTGTTATTTGTCTGATTAACGCTCGTCTGCTTGTGACATCTCCACTCGGGATTTTAGCTTCCACACACACCTCTTTGAGTTGATCTAGTTGGAAAAGCCACAGTCTCTGTGATACCGTCTCTGCAAGCTCCTCCAGTTCCATCGTGTGTTGCAGCCGCGCCCCCGACGCTGCGCACTCCCGTCGTCATCATTTTAGGCAATTCTGTCCTCGTTTATTACACTGAGCACGACGTTAATCATCCCAGCAGTGCCTCCAATATTTGTTGCACACTTGGACCTCAAAAGAAAGGGACTTCCAGGCGTGCATAAGTTCAAAATAAGCTTTACTTGGGTTCATTACTCACTCGTACACATAAGCACATTAGCATGCTGCTTTTCTCTGTTTACATTCAATATACACGGTCTTCTTGTCTAAACTCTAGGACCCCTGTGTTGTCCACAGTGCCTGTCTCAACTTTTGTCATAGACACCATACATTTCCCTGTTCAAAACTAGCTGCTAATACGAAAGGCCTATTAGTGCATGAGTTAATAAAATTAAATATTACAAAATAAAATCAGGAAACAAATTAATTAAATTCAGTGCAACAGTACATTAAAGGCATTATTAGTGGGGGGTGTCCTCTGTTCAATAACCATTAACATAAACAACATAACTATGGGTCCCACATTTAGCATGTTGTATGTTCTGTATGTTGTATGTTCTTTATGTTGTATGTTTAGTGTGTTGTATGTTTAGCATGTTGTATGTTTAAAGTGCTTCCAGGCTCAGTGTTTCCACCCTCCTGCTCTCTGTGTTTGAACAGCAGCTCATCGTGTTGCTGCTGCTGCTGCTGCTGATGATGATGATGATGATGCAGATGACCACACAGTCATTATCATTCACTACACTCCCACAATCCTCTGCTCCAACTCCAATTACCGTGTGATTGTATGCTTGGCATGGAAAACATAATTAACAACCTGCGTCTCTGCCAACCTAAGCAGCCAACACGCTGTTTGTGCTCAACGTCGATCTGAACGCAGGAAAGTAAACACAACAGCAACAACAACAACACAAACAACAACACAAACAGTGCCGTGTTTTCAGGTTCAGAGCGCCGGCTCCACGTTCCCGCGAGGACACTGCGATTCGCCGTAATGGTGGCGGTGGCCCGCCGCTCTTCTCTCTGATGGCCTGCACTGCAGACTGCTGAGGGAGGACGCTTTGTGGTGTGGACAAGAGGAATTATGGGAGAGCACGCCAAGGGGGGGGGGGTGGATGTGTTCGCAGGTTCCTTTAAAACACACACTGAAGAAGATCTGAGATCACAAATGTGCTTGTTAAAAGCTGTTAGAGTACAGGACACACACACACACACACATACATACACATACCTTCATCACACACACACACACACACACACACACACACACATACACATACCTTCATCACACACACACACACACATACACATACCTTCATCACACACACACACACACACACACACACACACACACACACTGTGTGTGTCTGGAAGAGATTTAAAATGAAAGTGTCCATGTAAGAGTTCGGTACCTTCCTGCATTAATGTTCCTGCCAGTTCTGTTCTGCCCCGGTTCATGTGAGCGCTGCAGCCGTCTCAGGCCCAACGCTCTCTCTTGGTTGAGACGCATGATGACGCCCATCCAGAACCAGTTCTGATCCACATCCATCCTGTGACTCCTTGTCTGGATGTTTATTCAGAGCCAGCGAGCAACAGACTTTCAAAATAATAATATTAATAATAATAATAATATTAATAATAATAATAATAATAATAATACAAATAAAATGTGTTAACTTTCCCTAATTTATAGTTAGTGGTTACAGTCAG
>JAGRRF010009836.1:514675-532661 GCA_019097615.1 Morone chrysops
TACCGTCAACAGGAAGTAAGCGCTGCATAGCGACTTTGGTCAGATTTACTTGAAATTTTCATTGCGTGGAGTGCCCAACGCTGCTTGCAGCTTTAATTATTTTATGTTGTAATTTCCTAACTGACATCAGGGAGCTGGAAGTTAAAGACAAAACGTTGTCCATCCTGCTCGCGTCGCATACGTTGGATTCATGGTGGCTGGAGAGGGATCATCAGGAAATTAAAGGTTATATAAATGACAGTCACCGCCACAAGAACAGCGGTACAAAAACAGAATTATACTCATAGCGTCTCTGTAGTCGTTCCAACAATCACCAACTCTGGTTTGGTGGAAATAAATCCTTAATTCACCGACGTAGATGATGAAAACAGCAGTTTCAGTCGGAGCAGACCAGCTATGGAAACAAACCACAGAGAGGCTGCGATACAGCACAGGCAGAGAGAGAGAGAGACACCATGTGACTCTGTGTCTGTATATAGAGAATATAATGTGTAATATCTCATATTTAACCTTTAACCTTATCGAACCTGCTTGTTTTAGTGTCTCAATATAAAGTGTTTCAGTACTCTGGTCTCAGATAAATCACCCAGCTGATACCTGCTTGCAACCTGGTCTCTCTTAACAGATAAAATCCTGCAGGCGGATCCTCTCGATCAGAACCAGATCCGAACCAGATCTCCACGAGCGTGACGTCCAAACTCTCTCCGGGTTTCAAATGCTTGTTAATGAATCGTCTTTCACCAACATCTGTCGTCTCTGGAGTCCCGCTGCGCGCCGCTGCGACTCAGCGTTCGTACACGAGTCCTTACAGCATCCGCACTTTTTAATGATGAAGCATATGGAAACAGCCGGGTACGTTCAGTGAGCCGCGCCATCACTGCAGCTGACACATGTGCTGAAACCGCTTCATGTGTTCGAGATCTGCACTGAAACAACACAGCAAACCTGTAGGACGACGGGACGGACGCCAGGACTTCAGGAGGTTGGCTGAAGCTCCGTCAGCACGTAGGAACCTAAAAATGTTGAGATCTCTAACCACAGGGTCCATTTAGCTCTGGAGCTTTTCATCATGAGCTTCCTCAGCAGGTGAGCTGTAGTGACGGGAATCGGTTCTTCATTCGGTACCACGGATGGATTTTATCATATAGACAAATTTTACCTGTTATTGTAAGTTTGCATATAAATCAAATTATGTGCGTTATCTGTACTTGGAGGGTGCGGGGCTAATCCAAAGTGATTAATTTAGGCCTGAAATGAATATAGTTGAAGTTATTTAGTGCGGTTATTGGCACATTTACTAATTTATTTTTCGTAACTGTAGATCATCTGTACAGATACTCGGTTCAGTTCTTGCTATCCCTGCTATAATCCATTATTCACTCATATAAATAAATGTATATACCATGTAGGAGACAGTGTCACATCTGCATGGTAACAGCTGTGTTTACCCTACTATTCTAAGTCAAAATGGCTGCTGTGAAAAAGGTCCACTAAGGTACAGTTTCAGTCTAACTGTAACATTATTTGGCCACAGGATAAAATACAGTTGAATTATTTCCAGGATTTCTGGTCATTTTAATACATTTCCAGGTGTTTCCAGGATTTGTTGGGACTATCAGGTGGGAATAGTTCCTTTAATCTCTGCAGGATGTTTTGGATCTGGCTGGACGTCCCAGTCAGGGAAGATCCAGATCCTGAGTCTGTTAGACCTGCAGCTCTCGTACAGAAGCTTTAATAAAGCGATTGCTTGTGTTCACAGTCGGATCGATTACTCTCAATTTCTAAGAACCTGAACTCGGGTCAGAATCCTTTGAGTCCTCCTGTTCGTCCTACATCTGGGTTCCTGCAGGAGACGCCTGCAAAGGAGGAGATTCTCCCGCCTGCCTCCACCGCCACCGCCGCCACGTCCCTTGCTGTGTGTGTGACTCATTACGTTCGCCCCGTTTCCCTCCAGCGAACATCAGATGTAACAAAACCAGAGGACAAAATAAGAGCATTACTTTTTAAAGACGTGTCCTGAAGACGGGAGACGGTGATGCGCACTGACAGCGGTTGCTAATTGGAGTAAATTAATTTACCTCGGGCGCCGATGTTCGCACAAAGCGCCGCTCGCCATGTGAATAAGTGATGATCGGCAGCACCCGTATAAGCCCCGACTTTTTGAATCATTTAACGCCGCAATCTGCTAATTAGCAGGGAGAAAAGCCAGCTTTCAGCCACAATTAAGACAGGCCTCTGTCAGTCAGTGGGGGGGGGCAGAGGGAGCGCTTCATTTATTCATCCTCTGAGCAGATGCTGAGTGCAGTGGGGGTTTGGATGGAGAGGGAGAGCTGAGTGATCTGAAGGGCTCGGATAGGGAGGAGGGGGTTGGGGGTTGTGGTTGGCGTGTGGTTGCAAGAGAAGTTTTCCAACCCCCCCGCCTCGCCTCACCCGCCTCACCACCTCTCCCCTCTTCTTCTTCTTCTTGTTCTGAGCCTCAGAGGAAGACGAGCAGAGTGGAGGGCCCGCCACCAACCAAAACAAAGCAAAACAAAAGACCTGATATGTGAGGAGGGGGAGGAAGGGGGGGTGAGGGGAAGGTGGTGTTAGCGCTTTAGCATCCAGAGGCGAACACTGGGAGGGTTCCTGTTTCACACACCGAGTGTTAACCAGTTGTACAGCCTCAAGGTCAAACATGGCGACAGTTCCTCAGGTCATAACACCAACCGCCCCCCCACCCGCACACCAACCTCCCCCGTCCTCCCTCCCCCACCTAGCAGCAGCTCAACCTGGCACAGATTCAACTGAGCGTGCTCGCGGTGGATCTCACTTTTAAGCGTAAAATCCCCGGCTGAAGCTGTTGCTCCGCGCTGCGTTCATCTGTTCACTGTGAGCTCGAAGGGTGTTCAGATTGATTATATTGATTATAACGGCTCCTAACTACCTTTTAACAACTCATTTATCTCTTTTTGAATCTCTGTAAACGTCTGGACTCATTATATCCTTATAATAATTGTTCACCTTCAGATTTGTGCTCTAAAACAAGCTGCAGATTTACTGAGTTTCCCTCTTGGCTAACAGAAAGTCAACATGGCCACAGACGCCGTATATACATAAATATCAGTTTCTGGAGGTTGCTTATGTTGTATTCAAATAAATGATATAAATTATTTGAATAAAATTTAAAAAATGCATTTTCACACAACATTATCACAAAAATATTTATTACATTTACAAATAGATTGTTCAGAAAAAAAAAAAAAAATCTGACTGATTGAACCTTAAAGTAAAAGTCTCAGTATGTCCTCAAGGTGATATTTTATGTGTATCTGGCAGATAGAATAATAATGTTCAGGTGTATAGATAAAGTTTCGTTGACTTGCAGCAGCTGATTGATCGTTGGCTCCAACATTAGGACACCAGAACATTTGACCAGCTCAGTACGGGCGCTGTAAATAAAAACTGTCAGTCAGAGATATAAATCTGTGTACAGTGGATCACAGCGAGGGTTCAGGGATCTCCTCCCGACATCGTCTCGCTCTCATTACGACACGGAGCGCCGTCTTCACCGCGACCCCGGTCAATTTATTCACGCTCAGGCCCGGGGAGTCCTGCCCCGGACATCCGGCGCCGAGCATTATCGCTGCTTAGCACCTCCGACTTGGAAATCAGTGGCGGGCCGAAGGTAATGAATATGTTAAAACAGGAAGCCCGGAGGATTTATGTCTGACACAGAGCGCTCAATGTATGCATGTGAGGCTGATGTTTATGCAGAGAGGACCAAACTCATCACTCTGTTGACTGCTGATTATTTATTAGTGCAGGAAGTATTCAGATTACCTTCTGCAGTTAAAGTACTAATACACTGTAAAAATAAAAGGCTCCTTTAGTTAAAGTATTGAACAGTATTATATCTTATTCTGACCAATGCAGTAATATAATATAATATAATGTAACAGCAGGATTTTACTGTTTAAGCTTGTTGTTTTATTTTAATTTTATTCAGTTTTAATTAAATATCTGTAAATACCAGAACAGTTACTTTTATAAAGAAAACTCATCACTCTGAAGATAAAGTCTGTAAATAGTTTTCTTATAACAACTTTTAATGAATTCAGATCAATTTAAAGGTTTAACAACCAGGTTTAAGCCCCGCCCACCTCATGTACAGGTAATTTAGTTCAAATTAGATCAAATGTGGATAATGGTGAACTCACTGATTCCTAGTTTGTATTGTTTAGTGCTGAGGTATTTTTAGGTTGTTTTTCTGATAATATGGGAGATGAAGGTTCATTAAAGGACCTTTACCCTTTAACCTGTCTGTTGTGTAGAGATCAGGGTTCCCACTCGTGCTGGAAACGTGGTAATTTATAGAAATGTAGTTTTACAGTCACAGAATCAAGTGGACCTGCAGATGATCTGGGCCGAACCCTCAGAAGTAAATGTTGATATCTACACACAGACAGTAATGATATCAGTTGGTTGTTGCCGTGTTTGGTCGAGCTCATTGATTCTGTATTTAAAGAGAGACACAGCTCAGACAATCAGCTCTAACTAAGGGACATAAACACTGACCTCTGACCTCTTGTTAAAATATTACACCTGCTGGAAGTTCATTCTCCTCTTCATCAGACGCTTTCATTCGTTAGCAGGTTTACTGTCTGTCAGTCATTTCTTTATACATAGTAAAGTCTAAACAGGTTAAAGTTTCTGTAACAGTGAACCACCTTTTATCTCTTATTAATAATTTATACAGAAAAAATGATTGTTTTTACATTACCGACAGTATTGAACAGGAAACCAGTGTTACAGCATCATACAGCAAAACTTTCTTTTGATGGTTAAACTCATATTTTTAACACTTTATACCGTAAATGTAAAATACTTTCTTACGGTAATGTTACTTTTACAGTGTATTAAAAGTGTACAATGAACCCCAGATACAGATGATGATATATTTATATATGGATATAAATAACTGTATAGTTTTATTTTTTATGTTATTCTTTGAATTTAATGATCTTTATCTGTAGAATGAAGGAACGTTATTCATTCTCGTGTTATATAATTATACATTTCTTTGATTTGGATGACTGAGCAGATTATTTCCTTTCATACATTCTCTGATCCAGATGCTGAGGTATCGGTCTACTGTGTTTTCATCAATATCTTAAAATCAAGAAGGCTTCACTCCCTCCCGCATGATGCTTTGGGGGCCCCCAGTGAGGGTCGGGCCCTCAGGTTGGGACCAGGAGCTCTGGGGTGTTGGCAGTAGAAACTCCAGTTCAGGTAGCTCAGGTTTGAGTCTCATTGTGCATCTACATTCCTGCACCGTCTGAGGCTGTTCCTGATGTTCCTGGATGGTTCTCACGCGGCTTTGGCAGCGCCGCCAATGAACCCCCCCACCTCCTCCTCCTCCTCCTCCTCCATCTCCATTCCTCCCTAAAATTAAAAAAATAAAAAAGCCCTCATGCCTCCTTCAGAGGCTGCAGTCTTTCACTTTGATCTGAAAGTCTTTGCAGCCTCATTGACTGTAATGAGATCTGGAGAATCCGTGAGGACGGCGGGGATTTGATGCCGAGCCGAAAAACTCCGGCCGGGGAATCGGCAGCGGGCACAAACAAAATCGAAAGAGGAGAAAGAGGAGGAGGAAGATCTCAGATGGCTTGGCAAGCGGTTTGCCTTCACCCCTCCCTCCCCCCCATCCTCCATCCCAACGTTAATTTCCCCAATGTCTGAGATTCCAGGGTAGGTGGGGGAGGACGGGTTGGCACTGAGGCTGCTGGATGTTTCTCTTTGCAGCGGCGTCCCCAGACGAGGAGGCGGCGTTTCTGTAATCTCACCAGCTGACTGCCGTCCAGTCCATTAATCAGTCAGTCAAGGTCTGAGAGGCCCCGAAGACCTCGAACGCACCCCGACGCGGGAGACGGGAGGCAGGCGAGGGAGGGGGAGGAGATGTCCGCCGGCTCTGGGTCAAGGAGATGATGTTGGTGTCACTGTTGTTGTTGTTTGTTCCCAGAATGCACCACAGCGGCTCTGCTGTTAATCAGCTCCTCCACCAATCACAAGTCTGAACCAGGCAGCCAATCAGGAGTTCCAATGGCGGCGTGCCAGCGAATTCAGAGTCGTGTCCCAGTTGGACCGAATACTGATTCTGTGAGTCTGATGAGTTCAACTACAGACATCCCACAATGCAACACTCTACAGAGGAGGAGGGCTGGTGACCTGAGCAGGAACCAGGAAGAATCTGTCAACTGATGTAAAGAAGGAACCTTTTAAAGTAAACTATTCACACATTTGTCAGTGAACCAGAGACCCAAACCTGGCCTGCTGCTGGACCTTCTCAATTATTTCTATAACTGATATCAGAACAAATAAAAACCTCTGAACTTCCAAACCTTCCAGAAATAAAATAAAACTGACAGCAAGCTCGAACACATCGAAGAGAATCCGTCAGTAGACACACAAAGAGGAACCCAAACCTAAAGGACAACAGATCCAGGAACCAGCCTAAAGAACCAGGTTCAACACATCAGGTCCACTGGCTCCACCCATCTTTACCTGCAACAAACACAAGACAGCAGGTTGTCAGAGTATCCCACAGTCCTACACTCTACAGGGTTCAGACCCAGACAGAACTAAAATAAATTACTGTCAACTCATAAACCTAAAAGGAAAACTGACATTGAACGCACCACGTTTTAAATTACCTTTATTTAACAGGAAAGAGAGAAAGAACAATTACACCAGTTTTCACTTCTGATTGGATACAAATATAGTGTATAGTGTATTATAGAGTGTTTTTCTGGAGCAGTTCAGTAGTCCATCACGGGTTGGTTCCAGGTGATTATCAGCGTCCTGCCTCCAGAGGAACAGACTCTACTGGATAATAATATCTTAATGTTCTGACTCACTGCGACTGTAGCGGCCAGATAAACAGAGTAAAACTTAGTTCAGGATTTCTGGCCTACCACACTCTGTTATTTGAACGCACCACACTAATTTCTTGTTAGGGTTAGGGTTAGGGTTACCACACCAGTTAGTGCACCTCGGTGATAATGGTGGCATTCACTCCTTCCCGTCTTCACGCCACCGTCACTAAATGAACTCATCAGCTGTCGCCCTGTGTGTGTTTTTGGATTTCACACTGCAGTTTTTCATTTCTCATTAACAAGCGTGTAAATAATGACGGGGGGGTTAAATCCGACCCCCCGAGGTTGGAATTATTGTGATTGTGTTTTTGGCTCTCTGGGGGTCTGAAGCTGCTCAGGACTGAATCCCATCAGGATTCATTCGGGGTTATAAATGCCTCTGACCTCACAGCGTCCTCCTGACCTTCATCCTCTCTCTTTCTCTCTCTCTCTCTCTCTCTACCCCAACATGAACCTGGACCTCACCTGGTCACATGTACAGAGGGTTTATCAGACAGGACAGACCCTGACAGTCGGGGGTCTTGAGTTTGAGAACTAACTGGTTTCATGTAGTTTATCACTGGTAGAACAATAGAAACCAGTGCTATCAGTCGAACAGGTAGAAGACGTCGTTCCACAGAGCGGTTCAACCTATGATAACGTTTCCTTCACAATGTGTGTCTGTGTCAATGTGTCCCAGGATGTAATTTCCTGGTATTCAAGCCGACAACCTCCTGAATGAAGTTCCTGATGACCTCTCAGAGGAGCCCCGGCCCTCAGGCTGGGCGCCGGCGCTGCAGTCTGGAGGAATCGGCTTCAGGTATGTGTGTGTGTGTGTGTGTGTGTGTGTGTGTGTGTGCAGTTTAATTAAAACAGTGTATGAGTAGGAGAGGTCATTAGCGCAGAACAGATGGGGCCCTGGTTGCCATGGAGACACTCCTCATTGTTTACAGCTCCTCTCTTTGTTTGGCTGCTCCTCTAAATGAGCAGCGGCACATTTCCCCACAGCCGACGTGGGACGGCGCAGAGTTCGCCGCCGCTTTTGTTTCTCTAAACGTTCATTGAGTCCAACATCTGCACCGACACACAGCGGGCCGACCTCTTTATTCTGTTCCGAGGGCTTTATGTTAACTACCTGCTCTCCTTTCATTCAGCCATAACGGAGCCGGGCAGGAGGCGAGCGGGTCACGTCCCCGCCGGGTCGGAGCGCTGTCGAGCCCCGCAGCCACACGCAGCTCTCGCTTTACGGTGTGGTGTTCGGGCGCCGCAGGATAAAAAAGGACGCGGCAGAAAAACACCAGAGGTGAATATTTAAGAGGTCAGAGCCAGAGTCAACCGGTCTGTTTCCTTACTGCTTCATGTGGACGTGAGAGCACCTCCTCCTCCTCCTCCTCCTCCTCCTCCTACACGCTCCCCTCCGACATCCATCTTTAATGTAAAAACCTCCGACAGAACAATGGCTCTTCCCCCGACGAGGGCCCCGCTCGCTAATAATTAGCCGGGGGTCATCATTTTTTGATAAGGCTGAGCAGCAGAGAGACAGAGACAGACAGAGGGACACATTTCATTTGCATCATCACATGTTAATGCGGCCTCTCCTGCCGGCGCAGGTCAGCCCGCCGCCGCCATCACTGGCGAGGTAATTAGCTCCAATCCCCGTCGCATCGTCTAAATATTGAACATCGAGCGGAGAGTTGTGGTGGATCGCTCGCCGGCAGCCGTGGAGTGTTTTACTGCAGGAGGCCACGACAGCGATGAAGAGGAGGAGGAGGAGGAGAGTTTGTTTGTTTGTGTTGTTGCTGTGAGCTGGGCGAGCCTCAACAGGCCGAACGGAGAGAGAGAGAGAGAGAGAGAGAGAGAGCCTCGAGGTTGTTCTGCAGCTGAATGTGAATCAGAGTTTCACTTTACACTCAACAAACTTCTTTCTATAAAAACCAGAGAAGAAGACTGAAGACAGCAGAGCGAGTTGCGGATTCACGCTGAGCGAGGATTCAAACACCAGAGGGAACTTTATCATGTGACCCTGTGGAGGACCCCGACCCCTATGTTGGGAACCAGTGGACTGTAAATAAAGTCGCTCCACCTGTAAAACGCTGCTAATGTTGATTATTAGTATAAAGAACTAATAATGGTATAACAATATGTCCTCCTCTTCCTCATCCTCTTCCTCCTCCTTTCTGGACGAAGAGTACAGGGTGAATTTTTCATGCTGTTGTCTCCCTCAGCACTCACTGTGTTTCTACACAAGCGGAGCTGCAGGTGAACTTCAGACTGTAAATCAGGAGCTGAGTGCTGCCCGGACAAAAGTGTGTGGACGCCGCTGATGCTCTGAGTTCCCAACCGGAGGGTCGGTACCATCACAGAGGGTCAAAGCATGATAACTGCAGAGGAAAGAAACATTAAAAATTCATCTCTCGCACTTTACAGGATCATTTTACATTTTCAGATGCCTGAAGGAGCCGATGAACATCTGGAGACATAAACAGAGAGAATCCACAAAATACAACAGTGAATATAATATTAATAAAAGTACAATATTCATCAAACTTTAACTCCTCTTACAGCTCAACACTAAATCTCTGTTTGACTTCATCAGGATCAGGTTCCCACATGGTTCTGTGTAACAAATGTGGAGCCATCAGACTCCTCCAGTCCAGTTTCAGGGGTTTGTCTCTTTTGGCTCCATAAAGACCTGGTCTGACTCGCTGCCCCATTCAGCAGCTGTGGGAGGAACCAGAACCCCGACTGTGAGTCAGACCTGATCAGCGGACCTCACTGATGCTGATCATAAACTGCTCCTTCATATTAAAACTCAGATAATAACTCCCAGAAAGCTCTTTTATTAGATTAAAAAAGGTTCATATAGAAAGTTCTCTGCGCTGCAACCTGCTGCATTATGTTCTGAATATTAATTTATAGACGGACGGCGGGATGGAGGCAGGGGAGCTGTGGTGGAAAACAAATTATTTGGAGGCAGCGATTACGGCGTCCCCGGAGTGCGGCAGATAATATTAAAGCATTAAAGCGAACACGCTCCCATCCGCCATGATGGACGTCTAAATTAGTCCAACAAGAAGAGTCTGCAACAGGAAGCTGTCAGAGCGCCGAGCGCGACATGCTGTAACAGTTCATTATAGAGAGAGCAGCTCCTGTCAGCTGTCTGTGGCGGGAAACGTCCGACAGCCGCTGCTTGTACAGGGGTGTTATGGGTAATCAGATCCTGTTTCAGCACAAATACATTCAGCTTCATATTTGTACTCCAGAACAAACATGTTCAACCTCTGATAGAGAGGTCACTCACTCTCACTGTAAAAGGAGAAATACAACAATGTAAAATTAAAGTGTGTCAGTGATATAATATCATAGGTTTGTTTCCAGTGTTCATCAGCTGATAATAACAAACACTGTGTGTTCGTTACCTTACAATGAGACGTTTTACAGCCACCGTAGTTTCTCCTACAGCTTCACCACTAGATGGCGCTAAATCCTTCACACTGACTCTTTAAAGTCTCCATGAGCAGCTAGGGAGGGACTATATTTGCTGATACTGATTGGTGTTTAATAGCAGCTAGCGCTATGAGCTAGCATCAGCGGCTACCTTCAGGTGAACACAGTCGGCCCCGGGACCGAACACAACCTCCGAGACTCTGACAGTGAATCCAGTACTGATGTGGTTTTCTTGCCGGGGTTGACTCCTGGCATCCCGGAGTCAGTTATCTTAGCCTCACTCCCAATGAAACGCTAAGAGAGAGAGCGTTTGATTGGACGCAGCATTAGTATAGGCCCCCGAGTGCAGGATGAGTCATCAAATACTTTTATTGATCATCATATCAGGAAACTCTAAAATACCGTTAAGAACACCTGAAGAAACCTGAAACAGAACTTCCTGTTGGACAGAAACTGGAGCAGACGAATAAAGACAGAGGAGATAAAAACTGATTCTGACTTTAACAATTAAAGAAGTTTTGATTTGTTGGTAGAATTTTTACTTTAAATATTATTTCTACAGTGTTAGCTTTAGCCTTTAGCCTTTAACTCTCTGCTCGGCTGCAGCTTTAATCTGTTTGCTGCTGTGATGTGAGACAACGTGACGACACATTTAGACTCTAAGTGAGTTGACATTTCAGACAAATCTTCCATTTTAAAGACCATCTGCACCTCCTCCTCCTCCTCCTCCTCCTCCTTCTCCAACATGACACAAAGTGACATCCTCTGCTGCCTTCAGCTGACTGTCAGCTTTATTTGTCATCTTTAAATAAAGCAGCCGTCACCTTTTTCCTGTTAACTAGTTTTCTGCGGCGCGTCCCGCTCTCACATCTCTTAAATAAAACAAAATGGGTGACAGTTTCTCGTCCCACGGCGGCCCGACCACGAACATCTGGACACAAACAAGAGCAAACATAAAAGAGGAAGCCAACTCGCCTGCGTAAATAAGCGCATGAGAGCGCAGCGTGACACGGCAGCAGAGTCTTCTCCCATTAAGGCCCTAAAGAGCGGGACATCAAACCGGGTGGAGCGGCGGCGCGGCGGGAGCCAGGATCATCACATTTTAATAGAACATGTGGCATCTCCTCCCCTCCACTCCGGGCCAAATGGCAATCCTGAATTCTGCCCAGCTGTCGAGCTACAAATGGGCTGCAATTACCTCACGCCTCCACCCAGTTCAGCCGTCAGACGCCATCAGACGGCGTCGCTGCGAGGGGTCATCAGACGTCGTCGCTACGAGGGGTCATCAGACGGCGTTGCTTCAAGGGGGCCTTCAGGCGCCGTCGCTGCGAGGGGTCAGGGCGTCCTGGAGGAGCGATGTTCCTTCTCTTCCCTCCATCAGTCGTCTGAAAGAAAAAAAATTAAATGTCAAACTAACTCTTTGTTTGAAAGGATGACGAAACTTTGGACTCATTGAAGATAAAGTAGAGACAGCGTTAAACTGACCCTTCATAAGCCCCGCCCTTTTTGGCTGTGTGCTCCAATAGCAGTCGAGACCCTACAGATATGCTACATGCTAAGCTAATCTATGTTGGAAAGACAACCAGATTTTGAAGATAGTTAAAAGATAAAAGATATATATGTTAGCAAAATGCTATGTATTTACTGATTGATGTTAATTAGCCAGTTAGCTTGTGTTTTGTTGACATGGGGGGGGGGGGCTCAGTGTTAATTAAGGTCCCATCTGCAGGACTGACGAACTCTTCTCACCCACAGGCACAAGGGAGGACAGAGAGCCGGCAGGGACAAAAACCACTTCAGTGAGACGCCTGAGCCACCTGTCGGGGGGGTGGGGGGGCAGTTATGATACAACCACATCACAGCCCCCCCGGTCCACGTTACAGCCCCCCCGGTCCACGTTACAGCCCCCCCTCTCTGACCTCTGAGCAGAGAGTAAACAGGTTGTAGTGCAGCTTTGTTCCTCTGCTGCCTGTGGACTGTGGACTCACAGTGATGCTGTTCTCGAAGCCAAATGCTCCATTTTTCACCACCAACTGAACATTCTGCGCCATAATGGACGCTTGCTGAAGATGATTCGTGGCGGCTGCAGTCTGACATACGGCTCCATTTGGTGCCACTCGATTGTGCAATCTCACGTAATTAGGTGAAATGGAGTTTGGTTGTGAGCCCGGCTGAACTGCAGGTTTTAGAGGTTTGTGTTAAAGCGATCATACATTTGTGCTGGCGCTGTAAATCACAGAGCGAATGGAGCGTGCTAATCCATAACGCTGCAGCTGGAGGCCCATAATTTATTGACTTCATCACAGGAAGCAGCGGGAGGCCGCAGTCCCACCGCTGAAGGTGTGGGAAAGGTGGAAAATACTGAGTCAGAGTCGGCGCTCTGTTTCCTCTGGACGGCGATGGAAACGCAGAGCTGAGAAATTCCTGCAGGTTTATGGAGCCCAAACGTTCCCGCTCGCTTTTATTCCCCAGAAGGAAGCAGAACATTTAAAGGTTGAATCACATTACCCACAATCTTCGGTGGGTTCACAAGACTTCTAGTAACCTTTTACTTTACATATTGATTACACTCGATTGTTAATAATCAGCGATTATTGACGATTAATGTCAATATATCTAAAAACAGCCGTTCTCCATTTTCCTGTAGTTAAATGAACTTTATTGGTAATAAAGATGTTTCATTTGTATTTGCAGTGAAAAACACTAATACTGGCTCCAACAGACTTCAGTCTCGATGTATAAAGACCTCTAATGAGCGAGGTCGAGATCACAGCACCACTTTATAGCTACATTAACTAGTTAGCATTCCGCTATGTAGCTAGGTAACTAGCTAGTTAATGGGGGTCAGCCCAGTGGTCCCACATTTATAGGACATCTTCAAAATTAGGTCTTGTGTTCCAACATTGGGTTAGGTTTAGGGTTAGGGAATAGGTTGGATGTAATTGGCTACCAAATTGGGATAAAGGGATCAAATCTGATACAAATTTATGAAAAAGTAAACATGTGAAGATCCCAGTTAATGTACAGCTGTGTGTCAGTGTGAATCCATCCTCACTGTTAGAGTCCGTTCACACAGACACTGAGCAGCACTGTCACTGAGCAGCACTGACACTGAGCAGCACTGTGAGGACCCGGAAACATACCGGCACATTTCCAGTGAGACGGCGTCTGCGTTTAATTTCCACCTCACATGAAACACGAGGACACACAGGAGATAGAAAGTAGGATTAATATGATGGAATACTAATTAAAGAATGATTAATATCAGGAAGATATCCAGTGAAAAATAATCCATATTGGTGCTAACACTCCATCCGCTTGTAAATCACCGTAGAAGAAGAAGCTGACGCAGTAAAACGCTGCGATCTTCATTTACAGTCGGTGCTTGACAGCCACGCCCGATCTGACGCTACGCTGCTGAAATGACTGCGTGTACTGACGGAAGTTTTCAAACTGAGACGTTACAAAAACACTTTCTAACAATTGATGTAGATTAGCTTCCTACTTACACTGAAAAGCTAAATCAATGTAAACTGAATCAGATGTTATGGAGAGAATATTTCCTGGTTTTCCCTCCAACGTCCTTTTACGTCTAACTCTCTCTTTTTTACAGATTTACAGAGTTTACTGATGGACAGATTGATCAGTAGCTAACCGCTAACTGCTGTTAGCTCGGTCAGCCGTTAGCAGCTAAGCTAACTGACTCTGTTAGCTAATTTACAAAATCGTTTACTTTAAACTCCTGAAAACTTAGAAGCAGCAGTGAGTGTGAACTTTAAACACTGTGTTAACATAAGAGGTGTTTGTTGAGCAGCAGGAGCATTAGCAGGCTCCCTGTAGCAGGAACCATTAAACCAGTAAACACCAGTTAAATTAATACAGTGGAATATGGAGGGGGGGGCTTTATTACACCTGCAGCTCTTCGCCTCGCTGCACCCAAACAACCTCCACCTGAACTAGAGTCTGATCGCCTCCCGAGGCCACTTCCCTTCCTCCAGACCACCACGTTCACCCGGCGGCGGCGCTCCCTCCGGGCTGCAGATTGCCAATAAGAACAAAAAGCAGCAGAAAAACTGTCTGCTTCACTGAGTTCAGGTAAACAGCCGCTCTGAGAGGCGTCCTAAAGACCTCGGAGCCGGCCGCCACGCCCCACAGCTTGGCCCGCATCCTCTCCATCAGAGGCGGCGAGCGCTAACGGTGTAGCTCTCCACCCTCCTCTCCACACTTTCATCTCTCCTTTTTTTATTTCCCTCTGGCTGCGTCTGCTCTCTTTACAAAGCCCCGGAGCATTATCAGAGCATTACAGCGCGCAGCATGTGTTTGATTAAAAAAGTGTAAAGTTACAAATTAGTTAATAAAATCATTTAGGCCGATCGCTGCAAATGGTGATAAATGTCTTCCATATGTTCCCAATAAAACAGCAAAGTGCCATGTGCCCGTCCCCTCTGTCTTCGCCATAAACAAATAAATTAAAACAATTACTGCGCCGAGCACCGAGCGTCTTTAATGAGAGCGCCGCCGTGTGAAATATGTGACAGCTCTCGTTTGCCCAGAACGGCGTCTGTCTCTATCGAGAGGCTGTCGGCCATCTTTCAGATAAATCGCTCCTCCGCTCGCTCAGCTCCGGTTCTCACCTGAGAGCTGCTGTTCAGCTCAACATGTGGTCGGGGGGCCTCCCAGGGGCCCCTGGGGGCCTCTGGAGGAGCACCTAAAGGGTCATTCCACAGATTATACACAGATCTGTTCTCAGCGCTTTAAATCAATCGATCGATCAGTCAAACTTTATTGATACGGCACATTTAATTTCATCAAGTGATTCACAGACCATATTGAGACAGAATGGAGTAAAAATCAATAAAGCAACAATAACACATGGAGATAACGACCAATAAAAGTTATTCGAAATAAAATAAACAACAGGTAAAACAATAAAAATACAAACAGATAAATGAGTAAAAGATGTAGGTTCCAGCTGGATTAAAGCTGCTGTGTCTGCTGATGAAGGCCATGTGATACAGCTGAAAGCTGCTACAGAGTTGAGTTGTGACAACTAACAAAATTATGTCCAATAACTGTAAATTCAGTTCAAAGAATCAGCTTTTCCTCCACAATCAAACGTATTTTAATTACCACTTAATAATAAACACAGGTTTTTAAGTCAAAAATTAACAACTAGTTTTTCCTCGTTATTTACTTCAACTCATCAAACTGAACAAGACTCAACAGGCAACTCATGTTTAATGTAAACTAAAGTTAAAGTCAAACCTTTTAGATTTTACAAACATTTAAAAGAGTTTCTGACCTCTGTAATTTACTTTTATTTTTTAGAAAAACTAAAATCAGAAAGTTCTGTATTTTACATGTTTAACTTATTTAATAAAGTAACCTGCAGCTTCCTGGAGGGTCTGGATCTCTAATAACTGACAGCTGCTGTTTACGTTCAGGAACTACAAATCCAACAATTCACCTCAGTTCTCACCATCTACTCAGAATAATACAGAAATAAAATCAGTAAGTGTCAGTGATTGTCTGTGTGAGGACTGAAACATCCGTCTGCCTACAGGAGCTGCTGAAGGACAAAAACCCACTGTTGTACTGTATTTAAAACAGGCAGTGATCAAATCTGAAAACAGCAGCAGACGTTTCACATCTGGAACCACGAGTTTAAAGTCCGACACATCTGGACTCCCGTATCAGTGGGATCAGAAACACAACCAGGTTTTCTTAGTGATAACAGCTGGAAGGGGAATCACTGATCAGTACTGGCTTTTATTTTGAAGGATTCACTCAAATTGTCTACCTGATGAGACAATAAGGAAGAAATAAAGTCTTTAGATTATTGAGAACATTCACTAAAATATGTTTTTATGGTAAACTGAGTTGTGGTTGCCAGAACTTCATCGTAATAAATACAGTAGAACTTATTCTACTGTTACAGTAAAAGGACATCAGTACTGCTGAGTTTTAATCCATTTTACTGTATAAATAAGAGCTTTTACTATTAAAAGATATTATGCTATTAAAATACTATATGATGCTGTGACGGTGGTTTTCTGTTTAATTAAAAAAAACAACTTTATTCTTCATAAATTTCTTTAAAATGTCATATGAAGGTTTTGCTGTGAGATATCTCACACTGTTTCACTGTTACAGAAACTTTAACCTCTTTAGAGTTTACGCTCTTTTACTGTTGCTGTTTGACAGTTTTTACAGTAAAGTGCTTTAAATGTAGTTTTCTACTGAGATTGTGGATAAAAACTTAAACTTAAACAGAATAATAAATATATATTAATAACATATTTATTCTGCAAACTGAAACCGTTGTAATGTTTCTGTATATTTGTGTCACAGCTGGTATAAAAATATGATCTGTATTCAGATAATGAATTAATTTTTGAATCCTCGTTATCCTCACTGAGATCAGATCTCTGTCCAACAGAAACCTCCAGAAACCTGCAGAAACCTTTTGTCCAAAAACTGAACTGAATGGTTTTAGGCATCGAGGTGGTTATTTTTTATTCATTCTAATCTTTTTATTTGAGCTGTATTTCATCCACTGAGGTTCCTCACAAACAGCAGCTTAAAGTTTCAGATAAAAGAAAAACCAAAGAGTAAAACATTCAGAAAAACCAACAGTAAATAACATCTCAATGTAAACTACAATGTTAAATACACAGTGTATTATTATATATTATTCAGTCTTTGTTACAGTTACAGTTTGTCTAATATCTGCTGTAGATTATAAAATAATGTACAGTAAACTTTAATTCAGATTTACAGTAAAACAGTTACTGACACTGATGTTACTGTGAACTGATATATGAGGTATAAACAGGCAGCAAAAGATCCATTAGAGTCAATAATAATAATAATAATAATAATAATGTTTCTGTTTCCTTTCTGACAGAAATTATAATAAAAACCAGAATGATTCTGTGTTTTCACCTCTGAAGGTGAGGGTATTGGGGGGGTCTTTATGAGGATTTGGGACAAAGCCACAGTTTTAATGGGACCCAGGTAATGGTCCTTACACTGAAGGAGGGGGGGAGGGGTGAGTGGGGGTCCAGGTTTCTGTCTACTGACCTTCACAGGAGCCGGTCATCTGGACTCAGCAGATAAAAAAATATAAAACAGCGAAGAGGCAGATGAGAGGAAATGAGGCTTTTAATTGGAGCGTTTATTAAAGGTGCAGAAGAAGAGAGAGATGGAGTGGGGGGGCGGAGGTCAGACGAGGTCAAGTTCACAGGAACGTTCAGGTTTCAGCAACGTGGTTTTATGTTCAGTTCATGTAATTAAATGAAGCTGCAGTTAAAATGGACTCCACCAGACTCCATTTACAAAACCAGTGATTTTAAGGTGGACAGAAACAGAATAAAACTCTCTCGTCTCTGTTAGTGTTTCTAACAATCACCTCTGGTTTGGTCCAAATACATCCTTAATTCACTGACGTAGATGATAAAATATTAATTTTAAAAATATTGCAGTGGTTGTAATGTAAGCTAACGTTACGTTAACGTCTGTCCACTAACAGTAGTCGTTGTTTGTTCCACTAACAGTTGTTTGTTCCACTAACAGTAGTCGTTGTTTGTTCCACGAACAGTAGTCGTTGTTTGTTCCACTAACAGTAGTTGTTTGTTCCACTAACAGTC
>JAGRRF010009836.1:651421-666620 GCA_019097615.1 Morone chrysops
CAAAATTTAGAATAGAATTTAAAATTCTCCTCCTCACCTAGAAAGCTCTTCATGGTCAGGCCCCTTCATATCTTGAAGAGCTCATAGTACCCTATGACCCCTCTAGGACACTGAGTTCTCTGAATGCTGGGCTACTTGTGATTCCTATAGTCTCTAAAAGCAGAAGAGGAGCCAGAGCCTTCAGTTACCAAGCTCCTCTCCTGTGGAACCAGCTTCCAGTTGTGGTTCGGGAGGCAGACACCCTTTCCACATTTAAGAGAGGCTAAAGACATTTCTCTTTGATAAAACTTATAGTTAGGGCTGGATCAGGTGAGTCCTGAACCATCTCAGAATAAAGAAGAATAAATTACCTTCCAACCAAACTCTGCACAGAGTATTTAAGAAAATAAGAGCGTGTTTATTCATCTCATTATTTCACGCTGGCAGGTGATATAAACTCCTTTTAGTTTAACTTGACCTATTTTAGTCTTTGCCTACATTTAATGAATCTGTATTTAATCAGTGAGGATTTCTAACCATTTCTAATATCTAAAGTTATTTAACACAAAACAGCATCAGTGTTTAAAATCCAACGTTATGGGAACCTGAAAATGACCCCAACTGCTCTTCCATTCATTTATTCACCGCTGTGTTGGAGCTTTGAGCAGCTGAATGGTTAAAAATGTGCAACGATGTGCAAAGATGCAACCTGCATAACCCTGCTGCTCCCGGCGGACGCTGTTCCTGCCGCAGTAAACGCTCCTCACCGCTTAAGGACATTGTCTGTAATGGAGCGCCTGAAATCACAGAACGATGAGTCTTTTACACGAGCTTGATGGTCGTATTATCTAATCCACTTCTTCCATTCTTTGTAAAGGCTGTCCTGGAGTGGATAATGGACGCCAGCCAGTTGCCCCAAGAATCCATTTGTGCCCTCTGTGATGTTGCTCGAAGCCTCCATACATCGCCGTCCTCCGGAGACGTCTTAGGGAGCTCGGGGCGGACTCTTGTGGGACTTAATCCTCCTCTCCTCCTTCGCTGAATTCTTCCCAAATATCATCGCTTGAAGCATAATTGTTTAAAAGCAAACACACTACAGATCACTGAACTACTGAAGGGTTCATCCATTGCTAGCATGTTTCTCTTTTCTAATAATTAACCAAATCAATTTTACTAAAACAGCAAGTTATACAAATATTAAATGTGTTTAAACTCCTAAAATAAACCACTAGCTAACTAAAACGTGCTCAGCTATTAGGCTACATATGACTGTTATCCTGTTAGCTAACCTGAAATAATTGCAACCAAAAATAATTGTGATCTAACCTAAACCAGACTTCATCTGTTAACACAAATCAACTGTTATCTGTTAGCGAACACAAACTTCAATGTTTTAACAGCTAAAATACAATGTTAGCTAACCCTGTTAAATGTCTTTGTTTTTGACTATTTAACAGATTAAAGAATAAAATGAACTGATCGCTAAACTGAACCAAGCTGTGTAGCTTCTAAAAAGGACAGTTAAACTTTATAAACTGCTAATTGTGAGTTAACCTATACCAAACTGTTTCATCTGTTATCAAACACAAATCATTGTTGAGCAGCTAAAACGAGCTGTTAGTTAACCTGCACAATGGATAATTAGCTGAATTAACTATTTTAGCTGCTAATTGTGAGCTAACATAAACGTGTTTGCTGCTTCATTTAATTGTGTTGTTTTTTACTTTTGAACGTAAGATATAATTATTATTTTAAAGAACCGTTTCCGAGTTTCTGCCTCTCGAGTCTGAAGGTAAAACAATGGTTGGTGCAGCTGCAGACGCTGAAACAACTTTTACTTTAAACTCATCCGGGTCCAAACTGAGACGTCCAGCAGGACGACAGCAGCAGCTCTTAAAGTTTCCAAACAACAAACACGACACAGCGTCTTGCTTCTGTCATCACGCCAGTTTCCCCCCGACGCCGTTTACCGTCTCGTACCACCGAGGTTTCACTGAGACGTCAGCAGGCCTGTGATTTCAGTGTGTGGCCCGTTTCACCGCCCTCCTAATTCATGGCCTTTTCCATCTCCAGCGCTCGGCCGTAAATCTGCCACGCTACCAGAGCATCTTCATCCATGACCGCCGCGGTGCCGCTGTCCAAAACATCCCCCCGACCGCTCACTCTGGGCAGGTGCCAGTGATTTCTGGTCTGCAGAGATCATTAAAGGTATTAGTTACCCCCCTCCACCCCCACCCTCATTAAACATGCTGAATCCATTTGTTTAGCAAGCAGCTGAGGGAGCGGCGGCGAGCTCACCCAGGCCGGGGATTGATTTATTAACGCTGATTTCGGCCTCTGAGACGTCCTGATGATGATGGCTCCGCTTCAGGAATTTCAATGGACATGAGGAAGACTCTGCTCGCCCGCCGTAGATGGACTTTAATGGACGTAATGTGAAGGACGAAGAATCAATCTATCAGTCGAAAGACCGAATATTTCTGCCAAACTGTCAACAACCTGTACGGAAGCCCAGTGATGCCAGGAAGAGAAAAGAAAGTGTAAAGTTTATGAGAAAGTCTCAATGAAGGTAGAAAACTATGAACTAGTGACTCAGATTCTGTTAATATCATTATTGTGACTTTATTTATGTATAATTTTAATAATATTTAGTTTATTTATTCAGGTAAAATGTTTATTACCTTCACTGAAACATCGACCCTGTGAGTACAAATTATGAGATATTAGGTCAATTATTTAACCTATATGAAATAAAATATGACAAAATGTTTACTCACAAAGTCAAAACTGATGGTGATTGATTAAATATGGAAGATCATTCCTGCCAAAAAAAAGAACAATGAGATGTTAGTTAGGAAACATAAAAACTCATTGTGAAGTCATAACTTAATAAATTACTAAAACCTATGAGACGTAAGTCAAAATTTTAAATACTTAAGTCAATATTATTACTCACTATTTCATCATTTTGAGTTACAAAGTTATCACAAAAATTACGTGAAATTTTGACCGAAAATAACATCAAATCTGATTCTCATTATATTATAGTATTAACTCACTAATTTAACTCTACTGTGAGTTTCCTTACTAATATTTCATCGTCCTATCAAATCAATCATCATCAATTTTTTTATAATAAGTCAAATATTTGAGTCAATATCTCAAACTTTTGACTTGAGTTTTCTGTTTTATGTTTCAACTTTGATTGTTAGTCATTTTGTTGTCTTGGCGGGACTGATCTTCAATATTTAAATACATTTTCCAAGTCAAAGTAAAATAAAATATATTTGCAACTCAAAATAAAGATACAGCGAGTCATGACTTTTAAATTTTTCTTGACTAACTTTTTAATGTCTTGGCAGAACTGATCATCCGTATATAAATCAATAATGATCAGTTTTGATTTAGTGAGTAAAAATGATGTATTAATTTCTTAAACTGTTGAACCAAGTCAAATATTTGAGTTAATATCATCATTTGTACTGAATCATAAAATAGTGTCATGAGTCATGAGTTTCTGCATATAGTTGTCATTGTGTTGGCGGGCCTGATCTTCCGTACTTAATGGCGGTCCATCTGGAGAAGGTGTTTACTGTCGGACTGTCATGAGAGATGCTCGTACATGAGCGATGAAACGCTATCTGCATCCACAGATGTTTGTGCGATACGATCTTGGAGGTGCCCAGCTGTCTGCGCTGCGTTTGCGTCTGAGCTCTCAGATACGTTTTATGATGAATCTACATATTTCGTCTCTCCGGGGGGACACACATTATTGGGAAGCACTCGATCTCTGCCTCCATTTCCTGTCGGCTCTAATAGCTTCCAGGTGAGAGGTGTTCCTCGGCCCTCGCCTGGGAATGCTTATTAAAACTGTTTTCCTATTGATACAGTTGGTTTGATACTTACCAGATTTGACAAAGTAAAGATCTCATGTTTGGCGTAATGTTACAAGGGAAACATAAGTGAGTTATTTGGCCTCGATGCACTGGAAACGCTGTTAAAGCGCAGGCCCCGAAACCCGAAGCGGGGGTCCCTCGGCCGCATTTGGTTTTCATTATTTTTTGCTCGAAAAATTTAACAATAGCACCCAGGGATTAAGTCATAGTGCGGGTCGCAGCCAAGCCAAACATCCTGCCTCCTCCAGAAAAATGAAGACAGATGAAGAAGGGAAGCAGGTGTAAAGTGTACTCTAGTGCTTCGCCTCTCTGTTGTGCTCAAAGTCTGAACCCCAGAAAACATCTTGGCTCCGAGGAAGAGGAGGAGGAGAGGGAGGAGGAGGAGGAGGAGGAGGGAAGGAAAACAAGGAGGTTTTCTATGTTCCTGCACATACCGAACACTGTTGATGGGAACTGTTAAAGATCTGATGGTGTGTTTAATGGGAGGAGAAACAGTGTGCGTGTGTGTGGTCTAAATGCATGAAGGTAAATGAGGTGTGTGTGTCTGTGTGTGTGTGCACTGCAGGTCTCCAGCTGTGAATGTGTTATTTTTATGTTTTATATATTTAAATTTTAGATTTTTTAATCAGTAGAAAATATTTGTTCATTGTAACATTTAACATTTCAGTCTGATCTTCAAACCTCCTGGAAACACCTGGAAATTGATTAAAATGTTCCTGGACAATCTGTTTATCCTGAGCTGTGGCCAAATTAATGTTCAGAGTAAAGCTGCAGCCAGTAAACCTTTTTCACAGCAGCTGGTTTGTCATTAATCAGTAGGGTAAAAACAGCTGGTACCAATTAAGCCTCAGTTCCATTCAGGTCAAACAGAGTGAGGCTGCACTAAATGGAACAGAGCCATAAAAAGTGTGATTGTAACGTCTATTTACCCTATTGTTACCTGTCAGAATGGCTGCTGTGAAAAATGTCTATCTTAAACACTGACTACTGTCAGTGCTGCTGGTTATTGTTACTAAAACCTTTGATTGATTAATCTACTAAATCTGGACATTTCATTTATTATAAAACACACAGCAGATAATAATAAATTAAAGTTTAACAGTTTCAGGTTAGTGAATCTGTTACACCAGATTTCTTCCCTATTTGTTCTTTTAGGTGTCGAGAGTGAAAATGAGTCAACATCTGTTCTGCTTCCAGGATGATGAAGACAGTTAGAGAACAATTAGATATAAAACAGGATGATTGTTTCTGGGAAACTGTCACGTTTTTTTTAAATGATGAACAGATTTAATCAATTATTTCAGCTGGCGTGAAAAACAAAGAATAAAGCTGCTGTAGGAGAAATCTCTTGGGCCTCTGCCCCGAACGTCTGGCTCCACCAACAAACCATTTTTAGAAAAACAGTAGTAGCTTTTTACACTAACATGAGGCTGTTTTTAAGTTTCTTGTTACACAGAATCATTTGGGAGGTCACATTTATTCTATGGAAACACTGTGCACACATTTTAAAATGCCCGGTGTTATTCTGTATTTTTCCTCATATCTCATGTTCAGACTAACAAAGCTCTCAGAGCTTATTGGTTCCTACTGAAGTTAAAAAAATAATTTAAAACAGCTGCTTCATCAAACTAACAGGAGCAAGTAGAGGATCTGTTGGGACTATTTTCACTGGCGGATGACTCCACATTAACTGGTTAAGAGTTAAATGTCACACAGTCACAAACGTGTTTTGATTGACAGCCGCTCCTGGATTCACCTGCAGTGTAAACCTGAGGAACACTGATCAGGTAACACCTGTAACACACCTGAAACACACCTGTAAAGCACACTATATACACACTGTAACACCTGTAACACACCTGTAAAGCACACTATATACACACTGTAACACCTGTAACACACACTGTGTGTTTACTTCACAGCAGGTTTATCACACCGTGTTAAAACATTCAGGTTATAAATGTTGTTCGCTTCAAAATAAACTGCAATATTTCCTCATCAGAAACCATAAATGTGTTAAAATATATGGCGGTTCATTAATGACAAAACTGCAAATAAAGCTCCTGATCAATACTTCCTGTTGGGTATTTTATTTATCAATTGTTTGACGTTGGGTGTTTTGTTTTGTTCAAAATCCAAAAATATTCAGTTTATTGTGATAAAAAAATCTGAGACGCTGGAGGAACTGGAACCAGATAAATGAGACGATCAATTATTTAATGCTAAAACATAAATCAGATCCAATCTAAAGACCATAACAATAAAAGGTTATCAATATCTTGAGTTCATCTACTCTTAAGCAAGTTCATCAGATCCAGATGAAATTTGGTAAAAAAGAAAACGTTGACGATGAGTTTTCAGTGAACCCTGTTGCCATGGTGACACGGTAAATATCAAAGTTTTGTTTGAACTAACTTGAAAACTCGCCACACAACCGGTTCACCAAGATGTATGAAAATCGATTGGCACACGTATTCTGTCCAACCGTACAGAAAAATGTCCTGGAGCAACATCCTAAACCCAACAGGAAGTCGGCCATTTTGAATTTAACAAAACAATTAAAAAAAAATTTTAGTCGGTGCGATCTAAAGACGTTCACGATGAAAAGTTGTGAAAAGCTTGAGTTTTGTAGTGTGGCGTTGAATTTGGTCAACATTTCACCATGAAGCAGAAAGTTGAAACTTCAGTATATCTCCACTAAAAGTCTGATATGAGTCCTACAGCGCCCCCTACTGGAAACAGGTGATTATGTTACGTTTTAACAGTTTATCGCATGAAACTTGGCACAAACGACAAAAATTCAGTCTTATGCATGTGTGGCAAAATAGCTTGATAGTGCCTCCTACAAAATAACAACTGTCATCGATTTTATTCTTATTATTTTAAGATAAAAGTTCAGTATTTTACTTTGTAATGTTTTTGAGAAAAGTCTCCAAACCTAAACCAGGTCTTTAAGGCTCCTGACTGTACCTGAACCAGGTCTTTAAGGCTCATGACTGTACCTGAACCAGGTCCTGCTGAACTGTGCAGATCTGGTTTCGATGAGGAAACCACTGACCCTCCCTCTGAAACATCCTCTCTGTGCTGACTGAGTGGATATTGAGCAACACATGGCTTCGATGGGACCCACATCAGATTTCCAGTCCTCGTCCAGAACCGCGTCCTTCCCAGGAAACGAGGTTGGCGAGTGCGGAGCGTTTGGACGGAGTGATTTACATACCTCCTCCACCTCCGAGCCCAGTTGGCGAGGGCTCCGGTGTCATCGCGAGGGCCGGGCCTGGGGCTTTTTCCTGTGTGAGATGACTTACAGTGCTGAGCTTTATAATAACACACAGAGACCCTGTAGTATCACAATGACATCATCAGCTCACAGGAAACGGTCTAATTCTTTAAGAGCGCGGATGTATGGCGAGCAGCAGTGACATAATGTCACTGTCGCCCAAACCAAACACACCTGCGCTGACTCTCTAGCACCTCTTCCGCCGGGTGATTAAAAAATATTTCAACTATTTCAAAACATTGGTCTTTTCGCCCCCCATTAAAAAATATTTCAACTATTTCAAAACATTGGTCTTTTCGCCCCCCCCCAACAGCTGCTGTCAGCAAATCCAGAGACCTCCTCCCTCCGAGCCCGAGAGGAAAAACTATTAATGAATCATTTCCTAAACTCACTAATCTGAGCACTCGATGTTCTTTGTTTCCTCAATATATTATTATTTCAATTTAATCCAGCTGGAGAGAAAAAGTCCAGTTTGTAGTTTTCATTTACAGAAAGATCTAGCATTAGCATTAGCCAGAGAAAAGCCACACTTGAAAACCAATTTGATTTAGTGCCTGAACCATTTAACGAAGAGCTGAACAATTACATAATTTTATCTCCAGTCAAGGTAGTGAAGGGCCAAAAGGAAGTTAGCAGATGGCTAACAGGAAGTAAGCCGCTCGTGAGCAGAAGTGTCTCAACGTTCACTGACGTATTTTATCTCTCAAACTCTTATTTTAATCAGAGGCCTCGTTAGCTAAAATGTTCTCAACCTGTTTTCGCTGCAGTGACGTAACCGTAGCGTGAAACTGCTCAATAAATCTTTACGTTCAAACTTTAGTTCATGTGATCGAATGTCATCATAATTCAAATTTTTCTGATTCTCTTATTGATCGACCTGTTCAACCAATCAGCATCTTCTCGCTCTCAGTCGGTCCAGAAGAAGTCCTGATCGAGCGTTTCTGAGCTTCCGTATCCATCACAATGTGTCCAACCCGTTAACAGCCTCTCTCTCCTCTCTGTGAACACGAGCCGGTTGGCGTGCAGCTCGCTCTGGCAGCCACGGCGTGCATCGTTGGCTGAGGATGTGCAGACTCAGGGAGGGTCGGTCGGTTTCTTCGCCTCGGGCGTCGGCCTGCGCTAACGAGCGCTGTGCAGTCAAAAAACTGACTTCACAACTCATCAAGGTTGGTGCTGACGGTGGAGTGAAAGTTAATTGTGCCTTTAGAGGGGCCTCAGCAGGCCCGACGCTGCCAAACCCCCAACCCCCTCCTCCCCGCTGCAGACCTGATACCGGCCTGTTCTGGTCCTCCGCGATGGAAACCAGACTTCCTGCTCAGGACTGCAGGTCTGATAAAGACCACCGCTGACCTTCAGACTTTAAAAAGCACTTATCACTCTTTCTCTTTCAGCATCAAGGAACGTACCTTACCACGAGGGACCTGGTTTGTGTTTGTACAGGTCTGTTCGTAGTTCCTAGTTGAACAGGAATGAGTCGCAGTTTTCATCAGAAAGCGTTTTATGAAGTCACCAGAGTTCATAGAAAAAACATCAATTTTACCTTGTAGATAATTTTAACATAACTTCATCAAACTGGACAGAAACAATAAAATTGTCTTTCCTTGGGGACAAAGTGCGTCGATTAACAGTTATTTTTCCCACTGACGCAGATTGATATTCTAAGTTACTCGAAGAACATCACTGAAGGTTTTTCTTGACGGAAAAGATTAAGAGTTTTTTCTTCTCCTGACAGACTTCAGTAAGAGTTTGACTACATTATACTGTTCAATGATCTGATTGGTTGAAGCATGTGATAGACGGATAGTAATTATTTCTGTTGTGGGGCTGAAAACGTACGAGCTCCTTCAGAGTCTTCAGACTGAGATATACTGTAACCTTTATATACTTTATAACTCTAAATAACACTATAAAAACTTTGAGGTCCTGCGGGTCTTCGTGGATGCGGATGAAGTATAATAATTGATTCCAAATATTGAGCCCACAAATAATAAAGTTTAAGGATCTCAGTCCATCAGTAAAGTCTCTCTGAAGGTTCAGGATTGTGGATTTGCAGAAGGATTCCTGACTGTCAACATCTGAACCCTCCTGGATCACCTCCTCCGTACGAACCTTCCCTCTGTGATGCTTTTACCGTCTGCGGAGCTCCGACTGAAGGATTGTAGCTTTGGCTCAGAGCGGCGCTGATTGATTCACATCAGCCCGACTCCAAACGTCAATCAGAGCTCCGTCCTGTCCGTCCGCCGCCAACAGTTTCATCACTAACTGTAATCTTTGGAGCTAGCTGGGAGAATATTTCTGCTGGATGAACCGTGTTGGAAAAGTTTGGTAGTTTTCAGAAACATTCTCCTCCCAAAAACCTTGAAAACTTCCAGTCACATCCTTCAATCCAGTTCACTGCTGGACTGTTTCCCAGTTTGGAGACTCCAGTATGTTTATTTGACAACTTTTATTCTGAAAAACAGCCTCGTTTCTGCTCATTGACACATTGGATCTCATGCAAGAACATTTCTCTATTTAACTTCGACACCAGAAACAAGTTGCCAATAAAACCGCTGTTTCCCTGTCACGTGTTGGGTTTCATGTGTTAATCATAATGATCGGACCTGTATCTTTAAAGGTCCATGATTTAAAATTATGAGACAGTTTTCTCATAAACACATTTAAAAACTGAGAAACAGAAACATTACATTTTAATTCAGATTTGTGATAAAGATGAAATATTGATCTTGTAAATATAAGTTTTCTGTAATTATGATCTTGTTTGTCTTGTAATTTTCAAAGCTATATTTTCTCATAATTTTGGGATCTGAATCTCATAATTGTGAAACTCACATTAAAGTTAAAACATTCTCGACTTTATGTTTCACCTCTCGTCAACATCACTCAGGCAGTCGATAAGATCAAGCATGAGGCGCTTTAATATTTCCTTCTGGTTTTGATGTAATTGACTCCAATGGTTAATATTTCAGCTAGTTCGTTAGCTGTGAGAGTTTACTCTTCTAGAGCTCAACGTCTGCTGTAATCCATTGATCTGATCAGCTGGTTGTAGCAGAGAACCCATTTATTGATAGATTTCATTATTTAATTCAATAATTCATTCATTATTATTATCTCACAGTCATTCATGATGAATGATTAGTTTTATGTATTATATTTGACTTCATTGTGAGCTGATTCTGTTTCTGCCGCCTCGTGTCATTGATTTCAAGGGGAATCTGACATTATAAATAACTATACAGAAACATCCAATCTTGTCTCTGATGATCGAGAGGTTTAAATTCGGTTTCACATTCACTCCAAATCCATTCAGACATTCTTCATATTTGACTCCACAGAAGAGAGACGAGCTCAGAGTTCAAGCCAAATGTAATCTTTATTAGACTGTTTCTGTACAAAAAGCACTGGATCACAGGAAAAAACAAACAAAAAAACCCAAAAAACATGCATCTATTTACAGCATGGCCAGAGACAAGAAAAGAAAAGAGCCGGGGGAGTCGCCCCCGTTCGTATTCTAAAGACATTAATTAAACATTGTGCTTTGATATACTTTGATGATATACTGTATTTCATATTTCACAAAGATGCAGTACCTCTGCCCTCTTTCACATTGAAGATAAAACATTGAAAAAAGTATACTTTGCAGTTTTTAAAACCTCGGCTGAAAACCAGGACGGTGAGAAGCAAACTTTCTACAACTGTGACCAAAAAAAGGAAATAAAATCAGCAAGCTGTTGAAACGGAGACGAGGGAGTCGAACTGTACGAGGTGAGGCGGTTCGCTCTGCAGGACGATGGCGTCTGGTGACGCTGTGCAGTGACCGAAGGTTTCTGTCCTGCTGGATTTGCATAAAGTCAAAAGTTTGAGCTTTAGATTCCTGCCCTCACCTTGGATTTGTGTTTCAAAATAAATGTAGAGATGTTTTATTGTTCAGGAGTTAAATGGATGAAAGATGGTTCATGTTTAAGCACAAAATCATTCCTTCAATGTAAAATCATATTCTAATATCAATGTTGAGATCTGTAGCTTTTAAGATACGTCTCTATAGACCTTCATAATGTTAGAATAGACTTGAAAATTTAAGCAAATTTTCTTGAAAATGTTTAATCGTGAGATTGTTTCCTCGTAATTCTAAAATACAAAACATGTTAATTTCAGAATTGTGAGATAATTCTGAGCTATTAGACGGTGAGGTATGGGTCACGTAAATATGAGCAGATTTTGTTGCAATTTCATGATACAGATTTTGTAATTGTGAGATAATGTAATTGTAATTTCTTATTATGAGATGCTAAATATAACAAAATTATGTATAATTACAAGATAACGTCACTAATTTGTCCCGACTGTGTTGTAGTATCTTTATTTTTTATTCCTAAATCTGAAACCTTTAAAGGTTTTCACTCAAACAAACAGGCGTTGCAATTTAAAAGGCTAAGTGCTGATGATGCTAACATTATGTTTATTCAAGGGAACCTGAGGGACAAAAACGTCTGGTGCAAAACTAATTGTGTAGTCAAACAGACGATGTACGAACTGAAAGGAAGAGAAAACATTGTGTTGAAGGTCGATCGTAAGGCATCGAAACGCGACTTCTTTTTAATTTCCAAACTTTTCCACAGCAGCGGCGTGGAAGATGAGCTTGCATTACAGAACAGGAACACAGTTGCATAAGTAAATGATCCAGATTGTGTGCGACGACGAGAACAGCACCATCAACAACAACACCAACATCGATGGAAGTTTCCTTGAGATCGGTGACCAAAATAAAAGTGAATCCGGAGTGGTTTTAAAATCTGCTTCCTGTTTTTAAATCGTACAATCATTCTCACCAAGAAACACAAAGACTAGGATCAGGTCTAATATTAAGATGGGTAAAATATTGTCTTCTAAACACCGAAACCAAGAGATACGCTTGGTCCAAAAGTAAGAGTGGAGGAATATTATGACGTTATAAGCTTCTGAAATATAAAAATTTCACATGACAAGGATTTTTTTGCCATTTCAGAAACGGCAGAAAAACATACCGGTGCATATCGTTCTAGCTTTCATCTTTTTTTTGTTAAACTTTTAGCTTTTTTTAATCTTTTTTGCTAAGATGCATTGCTCTTTATTAAGTGCCCCAACAAAAATAGTGCATTAAGAAATAACCATGATTATACATTTCACAATAATACACAAAGGACGAGAAGAACCAGGGGAAACACAAATGATGCTGTTTACAAAAAGTTAAATATCGTATCGGAAAAGCATTTTTATACAAAAGTGATGAAAGCGTTTTTTTTTAACGTCCTGCTTTCAAAAACAGGGTGACCATGTCGTGACATTTTTTTGTGTTTACAAAAGGGTTAATTCCTCTCACTTGTTCACTCTTTTTACAATATCTAAAAGGTATTAAGACATCAAATGTGTTTACATATATATTTGAGACTATCATTCAGGCCTAAATCACAAAAGGAACTCCCCAAAACATACTTTATAAATACATATAAAATAAGCACAATCAGAAGAATAACAAGAAAAATCTGGTACCTAAATGTGATTAAAACTGCTGCAAGCTTTTTCTGGTTAAAATCTACCACTCGACACACCTGCGAAACAGAACTATTGTACTGGAGTTTTTAAAAATCAGAGAAAAATTAACAGAAAATGTAACAAAAAAAAACCTAAAATAATAACTCGGGCTGCCTCGACTTTATTCAGACAAACGTTAGTGTAACAGGACGTTTGTTCGTTCTTCCGTTAGCTTAGAAAATTACTGCATTTTCCTCCGAATATAAGACAAACATTGTTAAAAGCTATCGTACAGAAAGGAAAGGAAAACGCTAGAAGATATTGATCAGGAGTCTGGTCCTGGGGCAGGGGATTTTTTGGGCATTTGTGATTGAAAACCTGTCAAATCCGGAAAAAACGTCAAGCGGTTTCTGGATTTGAAAAAAGGTTTGAAGATTTTTTCCTGGTTTCTGGATTCGGTCCGACTCAGGTTCAGTGTCCACCGAGAGCTTCTGAGAACCAATCAGTGACCTTCAGCCAATATTTAATTAAAATAATATATGACTGCACATTGTAGCTGGTTTTTAACCAAATATTGTTATAAATAACGTTTTAAACAAGATTTTCTGGAACTGTAACTTTAAATTTTAGACCATTAGACTGGTTTTCCAACAATCCTGATAATTAATCTGAATTTGTTATGAAAATTAATCTGCAGAGACTTTTCTTCATATATTACTAATATATTATATCAGTCAGTGTCTGAATCTGGGAAATAACTGTCCTAGTAACCCAATTCTTTTGGTGTTTTTATCTATTTTAACGAGAGTATTTTAAGCTAGCTCTGTGTTTACACAGACGTAACAAGACTGGATGTGTCTGGTTTACATATTTTAAACCAGGCGTCAGGCTCTGGTCTCAGTTTTAGGCCCATTCAGAACTCCATTTGAGAAAAGACTGATTGTTTGGAAACAATTGGAAGCTAAAGGAAACCTGGAGAGGCAGAAATTAAAACATGTGACTTTCCAGAAGGAGTATGGTTGGCTGTTTGTACTAAATGGCTGAAATATGGAAGACTACTGATCAATATTGGCTTATTGTCCAATCAGATCGAACCCTTTGCAGAAGCTCCCGGTGGACACACCTCCTTCCTGTCTCACAGTGGTTCAAACTGATCTGAGACCTGTTCTGGTCTACACAGACTGTTTCATAACTCGCCTTCCCTCCCACCCACAGTCCACTCTTCACGCCGCTGACCTTTGACCTCCACGTGGAGCCGCCGCAGACGTCCGCTTCCCGTTGGAACGTCTGCGGCAGCCGCAGCCGTCAGTACTAGGTCGTCCCACAGGAGGCGAATGAATCGACGGAGAGTCTCCTGGTGCAGCGATAGATTCTGGGGGATGATGGGAAGGATTTTATCGCCATCGGGCCATCAGCGCTGGGGGGGTTCATGGGGAGGGGGCGGGGGTCTGGCGGTGTCCTCCTCACATGGGCGGGACGATGAGACCTGCCATGGCTGAGAGACGATCAGACAGTCAGACATTTACGGACGGACGGACTCAAACGCCATCTTATCAGATAACTTTGAGTTAATTATTGAGTCCGAAAGGTTCAGTTTTATACAAATAATTATAAATATATGTATATATATCAATATATAAGTATATATTCTATAATGAGCTCAATGTGAGGTTTCAGGTTTGTTAAAGAATCAGGCAGATTTCTGCACCACAATAATGAAAAATTTACATTTCTGAACTTTATTGAAATCTTTTAACTTTAATTAGAAACATGTTGAAATAATTTGATGTGAATATTTTAGAAGTTAAACAGGAATAAAAAAAGAACCAGTTATTTTTTTTAAAAAAAGAACCTGTTTTTTTATTTATAACAATAAATATAAACAAAAACAATCTTTTATTTTACCAACTCGTGTTTATTATTCCTGTTTCACTAGATCAAGAAAAATCTAACATGTCAACCTTTTAAAACTACATAAAATGTTGTTTTCTATCATCAATCAGAATATGAATCTATATCTATTGATCCAGGTAAAACACACACTATAAATAATTAATAAGGCAGATTTCTGCACTATGATCATTAGAAGTTTACATTTATTTCACTTTTATTGGGAACATTTTTGATTTTGTTTACTGACAATAAGAAGATGATAATGTGGATATTATAGCAGTTAAACAGGAACAAACCAGCTAGTGTTTATTATGATGATGATTATTATTATTATTATTGTTGTTGTTATTATTGTTATTATTATTATTATTAGTATTATGAGTGCAGACATTGTTCCTCCGCAGATTGCGTCACTGGATCAGGAAGTGTTTTGGTTGGATTCTCATTAAGGAACCAGAGTTACTGGATAAGATGAACGAACATCAGTTTACGGTTTCAGGTGCCAGAAGTTATGGATCAACTTTGACCTTTCGAGTGTTTAAAAGCAGATTAACAAACACTACATCATTATCATCACAGAGACGTCTGTCTGTCTGTGTGTCCAGGTGGGACAGGTGGACAGCAGAGGACGGGGGGTGCT
>JAGRRF010009836.1:666720-671720 GCA_019097615.1 Morone chrysops
GGCGATGGGAAACACATGTGGAGGAGCAGAGGAGCGCGTCGCACTCAGCGCTCTCTAACAAAGAGAGACGTTCTTTAACAAACGGGAACTGTTTGTGTTGGTGCGTCCTCGCCGTCCTCGCCGTCCTCGTCCACAGCAGCGTGGGAAGCAGATCACATCCTTCGACCTCACACTGACGGCTCGAATGGAAACGTGCTCGCTGCAGAGGCACGTTGCACTGCGAGCGGCTGATTAATGGCAGAGTTCCCGCAGTTTGTTCAGCAGTTTGTAACTGTTGGTGCTCCACTAAGACTTCAAATGATTCACTTGTTATTGATCTGATATTGATCTGATATTGGCTCCTGATACGACATGTGGCTCTGTGGCCTCAATGACTTCATACAGAATTAGCCAGTTACATCTGAAAGATAATGTTAGCGAAACAGTAGCTGAAGAGTTTTTCAATATATTATTATTGTTTCTGCTTGGTTACTGGAGCAGTTTTATATTTGTGTTTCTCTCTATCATAAGTAAAGGTCTGAGGATTAAACACGTTGTATGTTTTGGGTTTTATAAATAAACTTGATTTATGAGATACAGAAATCATAATTATGAGTCGTTGTGACGCTGTGAGTCATAATTACAACCTACAGTTATTTCTGCTTTCTGAGGACTGAAGTTGTTTGACTGTGACGTCAGTGCAGCTTGTTTTTAAGGCAAAAATAGTTTTCCTGTTCTCTAGAAGATTAACTTATTGTCAGACTGTGAGCAGAGTGAACACAAAGTCCAACACAGAGTCCACAACACAGAGTCCAACACAGAGTCCAACACAGAGTCTGTTAGCTTGCTTCCTCACTAATGTTATCACTAGCAAAATACTATCTTAGTTGGCTATGGTTAGTAATGTGATTCATGATACTAACTTATGCATTCTGATGAACAGTGTTGATTTTAGCCAACAATAAATGATGTAGCGGTAAAAAAGCTAACAATAGCGTTCTACTGGTCTGATGATGGATGATGCTCGCGTCTACAGACAGAGTACAGAGCGACAGGACGCTGACTGCAGTTCACTGAACGCCCACTGGTGGCACTGTGAGATACAATTTAATTAAAGTCTAGTTGTGTTTGCTTTACATTTGGTGCTGTTTTTAATTGATTAAATATTTATTTGTTATTTTGTTTTGTTTTTTACATATTTACTTTATTTTTCTACCAGTAAACTTTAAAAATAAAGTATATAAAGTAATACTCTTCTTCCTCCACTCATCAGCTGTCAAATTGAAGCAGAGGAACAAAGACGAACTCCAGAAGAAGCAGAAAAACCGCCGTCCATCTTCCAGGAGGACAACATGACGCTGAGCAGGCCGAGCTGCTCTGAATTAGCGCCGTAAATTACTCTCCTCATCCGGCTGATAAGGCCTGGGCTCGGGAGCCGCTGTTTTTATTAATGTTTTAATCACGGCAGATAATTGCGAGGGGCACAGAGAGCCAGTTTCATACTTCATAACGGCGGTCAGATCCTTGGTGTAATGTTTCCGACCGGAGAGCTCCGTGCACATAAACTACCGACTTATGAATCCTGCAGCCTTGTTTCCCATGACCTCATGGATTCCTGTAAGGTGTTCGCTGCCGGGCCGATGTAAAAAGCAGACGACGGTTTAGCGGAGGGAGTGAGGGCGGGAGGAGGCAGGGTGTCCGGGGAGTAAAAGCAGCTCTATCTGCTTCCTGTCGACGCATGTTCACAAGCTGCTCACTGCACGTTTTCCTGAGCGTCCGTGACAGAAGCAGAATGACTGCTTCTGGCCAACAGCAGTGAATGTATCTCAGCCTGATTCATCTTCTTCCTCTGTGCCACAAAAACTATTAAAACCCCATCACTGATCCTTCAACACACACTGCAGTTTGTTTGTTCGCCGACCTGCTGCACCGAATCCTCACTACAGCGGTGCTTCCCAAACTTCTGCAGCTCGAGGCCTAAAAACTGGGCTGGAAATCGTAAAGAAATGTTCGGTTCTTTTTATAAAATACACCATACATTAGGTCCTGCATCAGATTGGGCTTATTTATAATAAGCAGCACAACACAATCTGGGTATACCGAAATGAAACTGCTGGATGTTCCAGACTGTGAACAGCTAGCTAGTTATTAGCCAACGTTAACGAGTCATTGTGAATATTTTCGCCCAGGAAGTAAAATCGTCGTCATTAAAGTGCTCAGTAAGCTCCACCCACAGCTTCCAGCTCAGAAATGTATCTGGACGCTTACTTTAATTGTCGTTAGCCTGACTCGTAACGTAACTGCTAGTTAACTGATGCTATCTTAAACAGTACAAGAAGACGTGCAGTAACGTTACATAAACAGAGACTTTTTATTTGTGGAAGCAAACACAACTCACAGTGTCTATAACCCCCAAAGCACCCCGCTCCCTCCCCCCCAGAGGATTGTGGGTAGCAGCGAGCCCTCACCCTGGTCGGCCTGCGAGGCCTCGGAGATGTTGACGGCGAGCTGACTGCTGAACGAGTTCACGCCCATCATCCCCGAGTGAGCGGCCGAGCCGGTGAGAGACGGCAGCTGGTTGTGACTGCGGGGGACACTGTAGAGCGCCTCGGTGAGGTCGGCCGCCCGCTTCAGGATGATCTCCTGCGGGGGGGAAAGAGGTATGTGATCAAAGATGGATGACTTTATAAACACTGGTGTAGCAAATCAGAAAGTAGCAGCTAACGACAGCTAACTGCAGCTAACGATTATTTTAATTTTATTATTATTAACAAATTCAAATACTTCTTTTTTTTTTATTGGATTTTTTTTTTTTCATTAAAAATTACCGAAAAGGAATAATTGATTATCAGAATAGCAGAAAGCTACCAAAACCAAAAATTGGTCCTGGACGAGCCCCCATTTATTGATTGCTTTTGCAAGTGAGATGTTGTAGTTTTTTATAAACTAAAAAAAAAAATAAAAGTTGTTTTCTTCATAAAATCTGAGAAAATTTCAAAAAGATATTCAGTTTACTGTATAATATTATATAATATTTGCTTTTTACTTTATAAAAGAAACCAGCAAATATTTACTTTTTCAGAATACATTTTTTTTAAATTCTTAAGAAACTTTTACTTACTTACTATTAATCGATTATCCAAATCTACCAGAAAACGAAACAAAGCAGAATGCTGCGAAAAACCTCGAGGAGTAACCAAATATATGCGGTTGGATCCCGGACGAGCCCCTATTTGGTGCTTGTGTGAGTGTAAAGAGCGTTTTTTTTATTAATCGATCAATTAGTTGTTTGGTCCATAAAATGTCATAAATGACTGAAAATTATTAATCAATTATCAAAGTAACTTGTGATTAATTTAATAGTTGATAACTAATCAAACACTTGCAGCTTTAATACAAAAGAGCCCAAATTCTTACTGTACTTCCAGTGAGTTAGTTTAACTATTATTGAACTATTACAGTGTTTTTATTACGGCTCTGTTATAATTATCACAATCGATATTGTACATTTTAAAATGTTTGTTTTATCTTTTTATAGACGATGCATTCAGGTCTCTCCTGAAAATGAGATTAAAAGATTAAATTAAGGTTTATATATATCAAACCAATCTGCTCAAAACAAAGCTTATGAACGGAAACATAAAAACCTTTTTTTGATAAAACAGTGAGAATGTTTTTAGTGGTGAGTTAGTGAATGCACCGTGTCCTGGTTCTGTTTAACAAGTTTAATTTAAGAACTGAAGCATCTGTTAAATAACGGGTTGTAAAAGCCATGTAGGAAAGCCACCATCACACACTGAGGGAGGGAGGGAGGGAAGGACAGAAGGAGTTAAGGAGTGAAGGATTAAAACTAATTAAAAGGTATAAACTCTGATTTTGGTGAATGAAGGTTTTAAATTGTTTCTTTGTGTAATTAAAGTAAATTAAAGTGAATTAAAGTTCAAACAGACTCGTTATTTAAAGAGCTGAAGGTGGTCAGCTGTTTATCTGCAGTGGAGGTCAAAGGTCAGACAGAAGCTGCAGACTCACCTGGTTGTTGTGCGGCATCCCATACAGAGCCTCCACCAGGTCGGCTGCTCGCTTCAACAGTACCTCCTGACAGACAGACAGACAGAGACAGACAGAGAGACGATCCATATGTTATTCTGCTGTAAATCTGCACACTTTAAAGTTTTAATTTATTTAAACTTAGACTCTTAAAAAGTCGTTTTCTGTCCGACTGTAAAGAAAATCCTCAAGAAAAACAGCAAATATTCACGTTTAATAAATTACTGTTGTGTTTTTTATTGCCTTTATTTGATAGTGAGAGCTGGTAGCAGGCTGGAATCGAAACCGGGCCGCTACAGGAAGGACTCAGCCTTCGTACGGTGACACAACCACAAACATTCACTTTATAGAAACTGAAAGCAGTGAATGTTTCTTCAATATGACTCCAAACAATGACGTGGACAATCTCATGAACACATGTTTACATACACGTCACTGCTGATGGGGTAACACCTCAGACACACCCACCAATCAGAGAAAGGTTTTATTTTATTTTCGGCGGTGTGTGACAGTGTGTAACTGGCGGTGTGTGCTTTCAGATACACTAACGGTGTCTTACACCTTCGACCAATCAGATTTCATTCTGAATCACACTCAGAGCCAAAATGGTTGCCGGCAGAGAGATGAAGGGACGAATGTTTGAACCCAGACGAAGAAGAAGAGTCAGCAGGAAGCCTTCATCACTGCAGACCACACACACACACACACACACACACTCTCTCTTGCCCCAGGGCTGTTTTCCCATCAGCCAACAGGAAGAAGCGTCCGATCTGAGTGCCCGCAGCCACGGCGACGGCTGTTAATAACAATAACAACACTAATAAATAAAATTAATACAAACACACACACAGGATGGAGTGGGGGTTAGAGAAAGAGGAGGAAAAAGGGAAAGAATGGGAAGTAAAAGAGGAAAGGAGGAAATAAATTGAGGCAAAAGGAAGGAAATAAGAAAAAAGAGGAAAATAAAATAAAAC
>JAGRRF010009836.1:676720-698108 GCA_019097615.1 Morone chrysops
AAAACACATTCCTGCAGTTTGGGTAATTAATTAAAATTGGTTTGAATCCAACAACGTGAATATTTCTGTCTGTCAGATTAACGATCGTTTAATTCAGCAGAATAAATTCATCCCGTCTGAACGCCATCTGGCTGCTGACGCTTCATCACGTCTCACATTGTTTCAGAGGCTTTTTGAATCACAGTGAGTTCATAAATCAGGAGCCGCTACCATTAGCCTGGGAACTGGACCGGCTCCAGACCCGTTCACACAGACTGAAACCGGACCTGCAGCATTATAGTCACGAACCAAGACGGTCTAGACCTGCTCTATTTAAACATAACTTCTGTTGGTGTTTGTTGTTCGTCTGGTTTTATACTTTAAATTTAACTTTGCTGCATCCGAGACACGATGACACTGATCCTCTCTAAGCCCCGCCCCTTTTTGCTCTGTGCTCCAATCACAGTTGAGCAACTTCCTCCTTTCCTGTACTTATGCTATGCTAGGCTAATCTCTGTTGAAAAACACAGTTTGAAGATGAATAAAAGATAAAAGAGACAAATATATAAAGTCACATCTGAAGTTAGCTAAACACTCACTAACTAGCTAGTTAATCTACAGTACATGAATCATTACATTAACTAGTTAGCTGGTTCATTAACTAGTTAGCTGATCTACATTCACCGTTAACTAGTTAAATCTTACAGCTAATGCTGGCCGACAGAACGTGGTTGGTTTCCTCCAGAATTCATCTTGAGATGTTTGGTTTTAAATTGTGAGAGAAAGTGAACATTGTGAAAACAATGTAAGGTTATTACCCGTTTGGTTCTGTAGTTTGGGTTCAGGACGGAGTATAAATAAACTACAGTGTGTCACATGACCACTGCAGGTAGGGGAGCTAGCCGTAGCGCTAACAAGCTAATCTTTAAAGCATGTTTACCTCCAGCTGATTGTCTGCAGGTTGGAGGAGGAGCAGGAGCCGACAGCAGGAAACTATAAATAAAGAAAGTGTTTGAAGAACGATGGACACACACACACACACACACACAAACACACACCTATACACACACACACACACTGAGCTACAGGGAGTTTACAGGTGGAGAGAAACAAGACTCTGGTTCATCCTCAGTGGGTCTAATCAACTCAGCACTGAGGAGGGAGGAGGAGGAAGAGGAGAAGGGAGGAGGAGGAGGGAGGAGGAGGAGGAGGAGGGAGGAAAAGGGAGGGAGGAAGAGGAGGAGGAGGAGGACTCACTGCTGATGGTGAAATCCTGTCAGATCAAGAAAAAGTGATCCGAGCAGAGTGATTGTTAAACAGATAACTAGTGTTTTTTACAGTCTTCATCCTCCTCTTCCTCTCCTTCCGTCTCTCTGGGGGATCAGTCTGAGGACCATCATGCACCAGGAGTAAAACCACAACAGGCTCTGAACCACTTCCTGCTTCATATTCAGCCTCATTCATCCACATTACACAATGTGTGTGAATATGTTACAGATTAAATCACTTCAATTCTGACTCTTCAGGAAAAACTTATAAATACAAATATAAAACGTATTTTAAAATATGTATTTTGTATTATTTTTGAAATAATTTTTAAAAAAGGGACAATTTATGTTTTTTATTTAATTGTGTCCTCTTCCTCCCTCTTTCTTTCCTTCCTGACCTCCTCCTGTCCTTTAATTCATCCTCACTTTGCTCCTTTCTTGTGTAATGTGTGAAGATAAAATCTACAGAAAGTATAACTGTTAATAAATGAAATGATCATTATTATTATAAATATTGTGTTGTTTGGTTGGTGGCTGCAGTTGTGAGGTTGTTGGGAAGTGAAATACTAACAACAGAAAGATGAACTAAACAACAATATTACTTAGAGAGAAGTAGAATAGAATAGTAGAATCATTTACCATCGCTGTGATGGATAAAATGTTTAACGTTAATAATGAATAACGTTAATAATGAATAATGTTAATAATGAATATTTCTGCAGGTTAAACCAGGTTCTTCTTCCTCTCGCAGGCTCCTGACCTTGCCCTTCTCCCGTCCATCCTCTGACATATTCCTCCTTTCTTCCCTCTTCCCTCTCTAGTTTTTTCTATTTTCTTCCATTGGTTTCTAGGGGCTTAATTACGGGGGGCCGGCTCCGCGGTTGAGGAGGTGCTGGGCGAACAGGGATCAGTGTGACCCTGGAGGAGAAGCCATCAGACAGCGGCCTTAACAATGATAAATCACCCCGAGCAGAGCTACAGATACAGCCGCCGCCCCACTGATCTCTATAAAATATGGATGGACCTGCGCGCTGTGCAGGAGCAGCACAGCCGCATCGCGCCGGATCTCCAGATTAGCGACTATCAGGCGGAGAGGTATTCTAATGATGTGGGACATGATGTGGGGTTAATTCCATTCAGAGGAAATGGATTGAAATTCAGCTCATGAATTGAATATTGCTCATTATTCTCAATGAGAGCAGGAAATCTCCTCATTCATGAAGTGGGTTGGAATTAATAATCCCTGAACGGACGGCGGACGCCTCCACCCCCCCGAGTCGGGATGGGGGTCAATGATCAGAGCTAAAGGTGCACACGCAACACGCCAAACACATTTAATCTCCACCTTATGGTTCACAAATCACCAGGACAGAGAGAAAAAAAGGTTTTATTTTTATCAGTGATTCTCAGACGCAGGTTGAATTAAACCAACTCAAAAATAATAACTCATTTAAATGAGTCCAGTTTTTTTAATTATTGTGATATAATTCCAGTTTTCTTTAAATCGACTTTATAACATAATAAAAATGTAAATTGTTTTTAATCATACGTCAGCTGTTTTTACAGGTTATGTAATAATTTGCTTTACTGGAAGAAAGGACAATTCAGTATAATTGGAAACTTTTGTATGAAGATGCATTTAAGTGACTTTATTCAGATAAATTCTGTTCACACATTTTAAATAAGTTTGGAGAAATGCTGCATATGAGTGATTAACTGACTAGTTTTAATATAATTACCTCAATTTAATTTATCTAAATTACTTTAACAATAAACACTTGAGTTACTTGTTTTCAAACCGAATAAACATTTTATTCACACTTAAATTGTTTAAGTTAATAAACTTAAATAGTTTCAGGCAGTCGGTTTCCAGTTTGATAGGTTGGTTTGTTTTTCACCACAGGACGTCCCTTATTTTACAATAACAGTCTCCGTATTTAAATTTCCTGTAATAAGTTATTTTACCCCTAAAAGATGTTGAATCTGATTACAGATTCTAAATAACACAAACTTTGTTACTGAAAACAATTTGTGATGAAGCAGATTTTATTGGAACTAACTGACACTAACTTAGTTTTAGTTACAGAAACATTCCTGATTAAGTACTTTTTACTATTATGTTCTTTACAGTGCAGATAAAGATTAGAAAATGAAGCCAGTTGGTGTTACTAACCCTTACTCTGAGATATTTAAGGTAGTATTGTTTTCTGTCTGTCTGTCAGCAGCTCGGACAGACAGGCAGTTAGCAGGCAGTTTGACAGGCTGTGAGGCCAACTGGTCACTGATGACCTCTGGGGTTTCTCCTGGATCAGGTTCAGCCCTCTAATTTCATTTCCAGTCTGGCTCTGCTGCAAGCGGACACCTCAGCGTCGGTCCAGAGAGGAGACGACCTGCAGGACTCCGTGTCACTGTGAACACCTCCACTTCTGTCTCATTCACAGGTTGCTCAGAGGAAACACAACCATACCGCAACATACAACATGTAAATCAGACGCTAGCAGTTTCCACCCACTTCCAGTCTTTGGGCTAGGCTAGGCTAAACACCTCCTGTGCTGTTTCCTCCATAACAGACTCTCAACAGTTCATTTTATAGTGAGCAGTCATAAGTCAGGACACTTTATTGTGTATATTCATTTTTACATTTAGAATTTGGACACTAAAATAAAATGTCTGATGGTTAGCTACACAAAGCTACCATAATGTTTATAGATACGTAAAATACCTTTAAATACCTTCGGCTAGCTGTATGTGGAGGCTCGAAGGTTCTCCCTGCCAATGCTCTTTCTGCTAAGCTAGGCTAATCACATCATCTATCCATCCTGAACACAGCTAGCTGAAACTGATATCCATCTGAATCATCTGACCCTGGAGAGATGGGCTAATGTTAGCTCTCTAACTAACAAACATGAGTTGATTAGTAGAAGTCTGTTAAAGCGTGTGGTTTGCAGTTCCATCTGCTTCTAGTCTTTGAGCTAAGCTAGGCTAAACTAGTTTGAGATAAAGCTGTAAATCCTGACGTCAGGGACCAGTTAGCTTTGAGTTAGCTTCTGTGTCATGATGTAGCTGACGGTTTGGTGACTAAGTTGTAACTAACAAGACAACATGTATGAGGCTGTATTGATGGGGCTAGGCTAGCAGTTTCCCTCTGCTTCCAGTCTTTGTGCTAAGCTAGGCTAACCCTATGTTTGAGATAATTCCAGAGCAGTCTTTCAGATAAAATAAGCTTTGTGTTCTTCCTCCTGGTTTCCATATTCACTCTTTCTGTTTCAGTGACACACTCTGCCTCCACACTTCACCCATAATCCTCCACCTGACGGCCTACAACGAATCAATCTGTTCTGTGTCGCGCCGCCTGTCTAAAAAACAAAACCCTCGCCGTCCAAACATCTCTCTCCATCCCTCCTCCTGTCCTCCGCAGAGCGCCAGCAGGTGAAAACAAAAGAGAAGTGACAAGGCGAGTTAACCCGTCGCTGCTTGGTCACACAATCCCCACCGCCGCGCCTTGCCGTCGGTGAGCCAACCGCTCGGCACGTCGCTTTTTCCTCTAGCTGTGATTTTCTCTCTTGTCCAAAACGTCTGAGAGGAAAAAACCTGTGGTCTTATTGAGTTTTCTTTTGAATAAATAAATATTTAAGAGGCGGCGAGGAGGGTGGAGGGCGTTTGACGCTCCACTCTGGCTGCAAATCAGGCCATCAAAGGGGCCAGACAATGTATGCTCACTATTAGTATCAATTTACAAATAAACTGCTTTTTTGGTGACTGGATCTCCGATGTCAGATTTTGATAAATGGTTTCAATTTGGCAGCTGCTTTCGAGTGTCAGAGCCCATCTGACGCTCGCCGCCCGCCACCACCGCTTGCTGCCTCAAAGAATCTGCCTCAGTTAGCCTCGCTGCCGCCAGCCGCCAAAATAATCTCTTCATACTAACCAGGGCAGGTGTGTGTGTGTGTGTGTGTGTGTGTGTGTGTGTGTATACAAATGTCTCTGTGTGGGTAAATATTCAAACAAGGATTCAGATTTCACTCCTGATGTTTTTCTACACAAATCTTAAAGGAGCTTCCTGCGTTTTTTACACCATTAAGAACAAATCACAGACACTTTTCCTCACTGCTGACTCTCCTCCGCAGCCTGCTGCTGTTTAATAGATCTTTAAATGTGCTTTTACTTCCTTCCAGGTTTCCTTTCGTTTCACTTCCGACCTGCAGAGACTTTAAACTTGCTTCAGATTGAGCTGTAAATTTATGTGACCAACCTTTTCATCATCAATTAATCTGCCAATCAAAATGCATCAAAGTGATGTGTTAAAATATGTTTTTGTTGAAACAACAGTAGAAACTCCAAAGATATTCAGTTTACTGTGATATAAAACAGAGACAAACACCCTCTAATTCTAAACCAGTTTTCACCAGTTAATCTGATCTCATACTGACAGCTCTTTATTGTCCACAACTTCCACTGTTTGTAGACAATTCACACCAACAGCTTTCAGTTCTCAAAGTCCAGGTGAAATGAAAAAATATAACTTTAACTCTTTTAGATCACATTCTCAGTTATATTGTTCCTCTATCAATTTCTTCTTTAAAATTCAATCATTTTGTCTTTCTGTAAACCAAAAATCTGATGCAAGTTTACCTACTGTTACCTAACTGCTAATGTAGCTGCCATTAGCGTGCAACCAAACGGGGCTCAGCAGCCTCCCAGTGAACACAACCTCCGAGACAAACAGAGGACAGTTTGACGGCAACGATACCGAGGTGATTCATGGAGTTTCCAGGTGGACTTCTTATAACTGTTGCTAACAGTAATGTTAGATGATGTTAACTAGTTAGCTTGTGCAGCTAACATTAGCTGACCTAGCCCTGGGGTGACAGGAGACAAAACCCGCAATAAAATCACCTCAGTACTTCAGATGCTGCATTCAGTCCCGGTCTGGACCTGCTGTTCACTGGGAGCTCCCAGTCCGACAAGAGTCAGCTAATGGATCCACTACAGCTGCCGGACAGGTGGGACGCAGCACACAGTGCTATTAGCTACAGCGACAGGTTCCTCCCTAACTGCCTGTTTGTACATGAAATATGTAAATTAGATTAGATTAGATTCAACTTTATTGTCATTGCACAAGTACAGGTACTAGGCAACGAAATGCAGTTAGCATCCAACCAGAAGTACAAAGCAGTAAAGTGCAGAGTAATGTGCATATGTACAAAAATATGAGGAAGCAAACAGCTCTCTGATTCTGGTTCATCAACATCTGTATATAATGTGATATTTCCTGAGACGTATCCCTCCTCTCTTCCTGAGCTTTCTTCCATTTTTCCACATAAAAAAGTTGTTTTGGGAAGTTTTTTATTTATCCAAATTGAGTACGGAGTGTGCTGAATGTTGTATAGATTGCAAAGCTCCTTGAGATGATTTGTGATTTGGGGCTTTGCAAATGACATGATGGAAGTCACGTCGTACAGTTATGAAATTTTAACTGACTTTTGGCCTCACATGGGGCACCAGCAGCCACCTCCTGGGTGACTTATCCATCCAGCACCGCCTTTCATAAACTTTCTCGCTCTTTACACTACGTGACCTGACAGATGGGTAACACTAGAGTTATATAACAGCCCACTGCTTCTCTAACAGACGCTAAAATGTGTGACAGAACATCGGGAATAAGAACGAGATGGTATTTCCGCTGCCACTTCAACTTCATTCAGTCTACTATGAACTATATATTATAAAATATTCATTTTGTGTTGACTTTCAGTGAAATCATGCTGTGATGTGTGATCTTATTATAATACTTTTATTAAATTAAAGAAATTAAAATGACAAATAAAATTAGTAATTCAAGTTTGGACAAACTTTAGGACTCATTTATGGATCAATATGGTCAAATTACGTGTTTAAAAAAGGCCTTAAACCTCGTTCACCTGGAAGATGGAAGACACTATTATTCTGATATTTACATAATCAATAAGGAGTATTGCTTAAATGTCAAAAAAGTGCCACAAAAACAAACATTTACTGGGATAGGTGACGTCCAATCACCTCTCTTCATCTGCACCTGACTCCATTTTTATCAGGTTATATTCTAACGTCATGACTCTCCTCACGGCGTCTCAGCCAGGGACCTCCCGCCGCCCAAACCTCCCTCCTCGCCAGCAGAGGGGAAACAGAACGCAGCGAGAGCAGCAGCAGTGGCAGGATTTGCTCCCCGAAACAGCTGTTTCCTGTTTGAGGGATCGGGAACAATCAGCCCGCTGGCAGCAAGGAGTTGCCGGCGCTGCCAAGAGTGTACCGAGCAGAACCAACAAATCCAATCAGGCAACTTGGTCCTGTGCTGCATTAAATAATACAAGAACCTCATGCAGTGCAGGTGGTCTACGGCATCCACAGAGGGACAAACCGCCACTTCAGCTTTAAATCAGCCTTTAATGTGGCTGTAAAACCCGATTAAACACTAACACAGCCCGATTAGCAGCAGCTCTCACTGACAAAACAGAGACCTGGCCTTGAATCTGACCTCTGACCTGAGTCTAAAGCAGTGACTTAATGACTCGTCTCCACTGACCTTAGGTAACCTCTCGGGGTCTCCGGGGTGGCGAGGGATGACCTTCTGTAGCCTCTGGAAGCCGTAGTCGATGGTCGGCTCGTTCAAGGCTGCAGGACGGACAGAGAGAGAGAGCGACGGTCAGGACGAATTCAAACCGACACACAGACGAACACACAGATGTCACAGAACCACACTGAAACCACAGATTTCTGCCACACCAAAACAATAAAAAAAGAGGATATTTGATGACATTGTAAAGTAGCGTGGGATCATGGGAGTTACATGCTAATAGCCTGATGCTAAGCTAACAGGTCCCAGGTTATGATGCTAACAGATGGAGTTGAGCTGCTCCTAACGTTAGCTCAGCTTGTTTCTCTGATAACTTATGATCCAGAAGTCCGATGACTAAAATCCTTCATCCGGTTCAAATCTAGAGTTAAAAAGCACCAAGATCTAAACAGTGGATGGTAAACAGTCAATGTATGACAGCTTCTGATTATTGATTATTGATTGAATCAGCTATATATAGAACATAGCTCTTATATGTGGGGAAATATATCAGATATTAAACAGATTAAAGGGCAGAAATAATAAGAATGTGATGAATTTAAGGTTAACTGAGTATTTTGAGGTTCAACCAGAAGCGTGTTTCTGTGCCGACCTCTCTGTGATCTTCAGCTTCAGTCTGTTGGTTCTCATTTACAGTGAACGTTAACAGAGAGAGAGAGAGCGAGCAGTGTCAGTTGAGCTCTCTCTCTCTTATCTTCCTGCTTTTTATTAAGTGTGAGACCTCACACTCCATCTGTACCCCTCGCTCTGCCTTTTCACCGCTAATTCAATCCAACCTTCCCTCCCTTTTTCTTTTCTCTTTTCCTCCGCTCATTCACCAAACAATCTGCCTTCCTCCTCCTCCTCCTCCTCCTCCTCCTCCTCCTGCTGCTGGAGAAACACCCGGAAATGAGTTCGGGGAGATACTTCTCCATAATCAAGCCCATTAATCATAAAAGGCTGTCAAATTTGACTTTGGGGACAATTTGTCAGCCGATCTTGCCCACTCTGCTTTTGTCACTGTTGGCTCTTGTATTCTGTAAGGGTGATTGACACACCAAATGCCGGTGAGTAGAATAGCTAGTTTGCACTAATATGCATAACCGTGGCTTTCATGAATAAGAATAAGGCAGCTATACGGCAGCGCAGAGGGGTCTCCTTCAAAGGGCCCCGCCGCCGTTTGTCGCCGGCGCTCCAAATAGATGTTATTACCATTATAACAATATTTGTTTTCTTTCTCCGGGAATGGGCGACCGCGAGCTGCTAAATCAAATTTGTCAGAGCCCGTTTCAAGCGGCGGCGGAGGAGAAAAAGGGCTTTCAGGCTGCGACTGGTGTGGGGATGATATCTGAAGGGTGACAGAGCGCTGAGGGACGTGGCCCTCGCCGCGGGGGCTGCCATGTTGGATTTCTTGCCTCCCACCCCCCGCCTCCCCCCCCGCCTCCCCGAGAGGAAGCAAGAGAGCGGCCCGAATCTATTACCTCCGCCCCACCGCCAATGAAAGAGGGATTCATTGTCGGATCCCAAAGAGACTTTTTGGGGGGATGCAGAGCAGCCGAGGATGAATGGAGATAATGCATCAGGACGACACGAGCAGCAATCAGCGCCGAGTCCCAAACCGGATTGCCTCCCGACGCCGCAAACATACAACCCAACTTATAAAACAAGTGAAAGGCACCATGGGAAATGCTGCAATTGAATAAAAAATCCATTTACACTCAGAGAGAGAGAGAGAGAGAGAGAGAGAGAGAGAGAGAGAGAGAGAGATATGTTTAACTCTTCATCTGCATCAGAAGACTGATCGGCTGCTGATGCCTTGCTCATGGGTTCATCCTCCTGTTCACTCATTGTTAGTGTTTATGTGATGTCATATGTTTGTGCTTAATATTGTCCTTCTGGTTCAGCTGTTTACACACTCAGTTACATGTAATCTATTACTTTTACTGTGTGTACTAGACTCAGCAGGAGTTTGGGGTCTGCAGTAAGAAGTAAGGGTGCTGGTTGTGGAAAATAAACAGAGGGTTGATGGAGGTTAGAGGAAAACATTGTAAACCTTCAGATGGACAGTTGGTTTACAGCAGGATGACTTAAAGTACAGAGGTTGAATCCAACTCTTTCACCACCTTCCCAAACTCACAAAGAGGAGCGCTGACATCGTTCAGCAGACGCACTGAGGCTGCTGCAGGTGACTGATTGTCTCAAAATGCTAATTAACTGGTCTTATGTCCCGTTAAATGCTGGTCCTGCATGCAGAATAATCTAATAGGGACTCAATGTTTTAACAAATGAAAGTTTGGTTCGGGAATATTTATGAATATCACAGATACTCTACAGCAGTGGTTCCCAACCTCAGTCCTCTGTTGATTTTATAGGTATTTCATATTATATTCAATGACAGCAAAATATAATGCCCTACACCTTTTAAAATCAAGAAGGCGTTGCGAACCCTCTTCGCAGCTTTCACGACCCCCCAGTCGGGGTCCTCACCCCCATGTTGGGACCGACTGCTCTACAGATGCAAATGTTCATACTTCATCCAATCCGAATCAATAAATCCCTGGGCAGAATGAGTTCATGTGTCTGTATATGAAGCTCTTACTGATGCAGCATGGAGGCAGTTTGATTAACTCCTCTAAATGACGTTCTGTGGTTAATTTGCTCCTGCATCCCGCTGGGACTCGAACCGACAACCTTCTGAATAAGAAAACAACCTTTTCCTTCGCACATGAGTAAGGCTTTCCCTCTGTTCATCCTCATCATCACTGTCGTTGTCGGAGGAGGAGGAGAAAGAAACAAAGGCTTTTAATGAACCTCTGGACAGGCGGCTGAGAGTCGACCCCTTCCTCCCCTCTTCTCCCCCAATAGAAATTAAGCCCATTACTTCCCCTTATTAAAATCTTGCCGCACTTTGACCCCAGCGCCCCATTGGCTGCCTGCAGGGCCCCGCGCTCCTCCCAGCCAATCGATACCGGCTGCCTCCCTGCAAAGAGCCCGAGTAATTGGAGAGCGGCGGCTGGCAGGGCGAACCCTGACCCCCCCCCCTTCCCTCCACTGCCGCCCCCCCACGCATTACACCGCCCATATGAAGACAGATTGCCTGATTTAGTGTAAACATATGCTGCAATTCCAGGCATCAGTGCCACTTTCTCCATCGTAATTTGTATTGATTTTTCTCTCTTTCCCTTTTTTTCTCTGCGAAGAGGCTGTCGTTTTCTCCTGCCGTCTGATGTTTTTTATAAATCAGAAAAGGAGGAGAGGGAGATAATTCAGAGGTGAGAGGGGAGGAGGGGGATTCTTTATATATTTAATCAAGTATTTATCGCTCTCTCCGTTAGGTTTTTTTCTCCCTCTCCTTGCTGTGAAAGTGATCAAACGGTTGGTTGCCGTCCTGCTGATCGGAGTGCTCTGTTATTAGGCGACTAAGTGACTGAGGAGAGGAAGAGGGGAGGAGGGGGAGAGATGGGAGAAGAAAGAAAGGGGGGAAGCAGGTTACATGTTAAACTAATTTCTTGACGGCAGATTTGTAGCATGAGAGGAGGCGCAGTGGGTCAGAGCTTCACTCCAGCTACAAAAACACCCAAATTATGTGTGAAAACTGGAACATCTGCGCACTGATTAATGATCAGATGGGTCCAGCTTGATTAATAATATTTAAATAATCAGGAAAAGGAGCTTTAATAGTCAAATAAAAGCCAGTCACATATAAAATATACTTCTACACACAGTAAAATGTTAAAAGCAGAAGGCAGTATAAAATGATAGGATGAGAAGACAGTAAAAGGGGAATAAAAGTAGTAAAAATAATCAAATTCAGTGTATAAAAACACTTAACGGAAGTCACTGCCCCCAGGTTTTATATCAAACACAGGGTGCATTGTGGGAAAACAGCTGTCATCAGTGGTTTCAAATTAAGTAGAAAAAGGTGTCTTACAAGGATCCATACTGGGTCCTCTGTTATTTACTTAATATTTAAATATTGTTTCATTAATATTAAATAAATGGAATCAATAAACAGCAAAGAAAAAGAAGGTTATAGTACGAGAGAGTCGGTTCTAGTACCAGTAGCAGGGCCGTAGCCGGGTTTTAAATATGTCCACTGTTAGCAAAATGTTTGTATTCACATCTGACCGTTCTTTCAAAATAAAAGCAGGTTAAACATTTTAACACACTTTCCTAGGGTTCTTTGCTGTCCAATCGCATTACCAAAGGTTCTACTGACCAATCACAGCAGCTGTCCAACAGCCTGTTACCATGGTAACGCCTGGCTTCTCTCACATAGTTGGACCCCAAAGAGCAGCCCACCTTGAAGGTGTCAGAGGTCAAACCGGCAATGTCACCAGAGCGTCAGAGTGAGACGACACAGACGTGAAACAACAACCTCGACCCCGGGGCATCTAAACCTGAATCCAGATACCCGAAAACCAGATCCCTGCTGCCAGCTCTCAACACATCACTCCAAATAACCTCTAAAGTTAACGAGGTAGAAAGGCACAGATACTGTAAAACACACATAAAACTGCTGTTGACAATAACGTCTACTGATTTACTTTAACTGTGTTGATTAAAATACTTCACAGAAACATTTGAGTTTTCTTAAATCCGTAACCGAAGCCACTGCAGGTTTTATCTCAAACACTGGGTGCATTGTGGGAAAACAGCCGTTGTCATTGGTTTCAAATTAGGCAGAAAAAGGTGTCCCACAAGGATCTATACTGGGTCCTCACTTAAATGTAATTTTATTTACCAGATTAGCAGTCCTCAGAAATATACAAGTATATAAAGTTATTATAAAAATTATTTTACTTTTTGTGCTTAATTTAAAGTATATTTAAAATGTTCTTTAGAATTAGGTTAAGTGTACTAAAAATAAATATACTTATTCTGCAGTACTTAAGGTTGTATTGTTGTATAGTGCAAATACCTACAGTGTACAGTGTAGTTTAGTGTACTTATGAGAAGTAGAATGCAAATAATGTACTTTAATGTTGTTGCATTGATTGAAGTCTGACGATTCTCACATGATTTTGTGATATTTTTAATAAAATGACCAAAAACCAGTTGATACACAGTCAGTCTTCAGACTTTTGGGTCCTGCTGTCGATTCCAACCTTATAACCGTTGCATAACCAACAGAAACGCTGGAGGGAGTTTCACAGTTTTTGGTGTCTCTTCCTTTTTGAATGCATCTCTCGTCTTTATTTTCTCTAATGAATCTCTCAGTTTGTGACGACAGGAAAGGCTCACCTGTCCTGCCTCCACCTGACGGAGAGCGAGAGACAGAACGAACCTTTCTCTTCTTCTTCCTCTTCCTCTTCCTTTTCCTCTCTGCGATCATTTGGCTGTCTGTGCAGCAGATGCCGGCTGATAACAGATCAGAGGATCAGCGGTCTGGAGGGAGGATGCTGGATTACTGGAACATCTCTGCAGGCTCATTACCCCGCTCACATCAGCTCCCACAATTCCACGGGCCTCCATGCTTCAGAGGAGCATGTATACATCCACTAAGCCTCTGTTTACATCCTCCTCCTCACAACTGTTTACATTTATTTATCTCTCGCTATTTTTCATTTGCCGTTTCCCACTGCCGTCGGGCCTCTGAGTGGGAATCTGTTTTTCTACGCGGCTGGTTTGTACATATTTACCAGCCGGAGATGAAATATGCACTTTGGGGGGATCCCTGCTCACCTTTACCTTTTTGTTTTGCGGTGATGGCCTTGTCGAAGGCGCAGTCATGTCCCCGATGAGCCGCTCCGTCTGACGCAGATAGACTTTATCTGCAGCCACTCTGCGTGGCTTCCTCCTGTATTACACTTATCATTTCAAATAGACTCCATATTCCGTCTGAAACAACTCCCCCGACGGGGCCGCCACCCCTCCATCCCGCAACAACATGTGCTGCAATTTCCCATCTCCCCCGGCTGTATGATTGATGCAGGTCAGCGCGGCGTTTGGCCTCGCTGCCCGCAGATCGCCACCGCTGATGATTCCTGGCTTCCTTCGGGGGGGGGGGTCGACAGATGCACAACACGCTGAGCCTTAAGTGGACGGGCTGATTTGTTTTGCTGCTTGTCAAGTGGCCAACTGGTGTCAGCTGGGGCTGCAGGGGGGGGGCAGTAACACCCTGGATGCATCCTTTCACCGGCTTATTGATCTGCTGCTTTATTCCTCCGACTTTCTATTCATCACTCAGTCATCAGAGAGAGAAGGCCGACGCAAGCAACAACAACAACAACAGGAGGCGCTAGATTTGGTTTGTTAACTCTTCATTCAGAGGTTTATCCTCATTTTAACCAAAAAACTAAGTAATCGTCAAAGTTAAAGAAATGATCTGCTGTTATTCTGGAGTTGTAACTCCACCATGGAGGGTGGTAAAAGTACAATCTTTACTCCAGCAGAAGTACAGATACGCGGTTATAAGAAGGAGTAAGTTTAAAGGTAAAAAGTACTCTGTTAGTTTCTCTGAAGGACGTTTCTACCGGCTGTTACTGAAACTTCAAACAGGGTTAAGTCTCTCTGTTTCAACCTGTTACATGTGTCATGCGCGATCTGGACCAGTATTGATATTAGAAAGGTGTGCAATGATGCAAAAAATACAATACAAATGAAAATTCTGATAAAATGCAATAAAACTAAACTAACAAGTCAGTTTTGAAAATATTAGGACATGAAAGTTCAGATATTTGTGTAAACTATAAACTATAAAGTACTATTATTTCTGACTTCTGACCAAAGTGTGTTTTAAACCTTTTTAACTTTTATTTTTGGAAGAACCTTGTCATTTCCCACCTAGAGTTTCTCCAGACTTATCATTAAATATTTCAAATATATAACAAAACTAATTAAAGGAGACCTGGAGGAGCTCATAAACCTTTTTTCAACATGGACATGTGACCTCTGTCCTCAACCTAATGTTGTCTTCAGTGTGAATGAATTATGCAAAAAATATTGCAACTGTTTTTTTTTGCAATTTTCACTTTATGAGGCCTGAGAGGAAGATCCTGCAACCTCTTTTGCTTGATTTCTGAGAAAAATTATTTTATTTTTTTCCTTAAAATAAGGTAGAATTTAACATCAATCAAAGATAAGAATTAGCACACAGCTCTTTGTGTTAAAGATACAAAGTTTAATATTTAATGAGTGAAGTATAATAATTAAAGGAGACCTGGAGGGGCTTATCAGCCTATTTTCAACCTGGTGATGTGACCTCCGCAGTCGACATAGTGCAGCTCCTCGTGGCCACAGATGAAGACAAATGAGGCGATCTGAGATTCAAGGGATCATAATCGTCCCTCCTGACAGCTGCCAGGTATTCTCAGAACCACAGATACCCTCCTCCTCCTCCTTCTCCTCCTCCTCTTTGTTTGTCTGGGGAGTGACACGTCCTCCCTCCTCGCTCTGTAACCCAGATGAACATCTCACCGCCTGTCGTCCTACAGCTCACGGGACCCGAGTGACAGAAGAACACCCACTCCCCTTCTGCTTCCTCCTCCGAGAGCCGCCGCTGACGCAACCACCTCTGTGATTAGACCTAACATCCGCCCAGATCCAGCATGTTAATCAGCGAATAATTACCTCCTCGTGATTAGAGCTGAGGAGAAGAAGAGTGCCTCAAAGAAATAGGCCCCCCACCTGAGAAGTTATTATTTTCTGGAGTCGCGGCCGAAGATGCCCCCGCAGAAACAGCTAATTACCCGACATTAGTTCCACAAGTTCCCTAAGTGGAGCGGTGCCGCTGTGCTCTTTGATATATGAAATGTGCTGCCGAGAGTGGAGGAATTCCCCCGGTGGAGAGCACACTTCTGCCGTCTATTAAAAGACAAGACAAGAGCCGAGATCAAAGAGGAGGAGACGGAGAACGTGCTCGTGTTGTTTCATTACCGCCGTGTGATCAGTGACTGACGCTTTGTTAAACATCAGACGTCACGTTCAAGACTTTTAACACCCGAGGAGTTCAAGTCTCTGAGTGTCAGGTGAGCTGTTTTTATCAGCAGAGGTCCAGGAAGGTCCAGAAGGTTCGGGAAGGTCCAGAAGGTTCGGGAAGGTCCTCTTCCTACGATCTGAGTTGTCTGACTGTCCAGCTGCTAAAATTCAGAGAGATGCTCTGAGTTGATTAAAATGTTGATATGCTTGCTTTAATTATCATCGTGCACCAACAGCAATAAGTTTAATGAGCACCGGCGTGATGTGGGTACTGGTTTGCCCTGGCCATACTGGACATGTGAGCGTCTTCAGATGTTTGCAGAAACAAACAGATCCTCCTCCTCAATTGTTACCTTTAAAAGCCGTTGAAAGACCCATCTGTTTCCTTTAGCATCTTAATTATCACCATAAGAACAAACCTGACTAGTGATGCTATTTGCTCGTATTAATCAACTAAGATCCTTTTAGTAGGTCTGTTTTTTTATTTGATCTCTTTGTAAAAGGACTTTGGTCAACGTTTGCTGTTTTACATTCTGTCACCTCATCTGCACGCTGTAGGGTCAAAATTTACTGTGAATATTTTCATTAATAATAGATGCTGAAATTTATAATACAGAAATTCTCCTGCCACTGGAGCAAAAGCATCAACGACCAAAACAATCGGAGTAAAAACAGCTTTTCAGTCGGAGCAGACCGGCTATGGAAACAAACCATGGCTGCGATACAACACAGGCAGAGGGTTAGTGAGACGTTTAAGAATATTTTTTTGCCAATGTGCTCTTTATCACCTCTCAGAGTCTCACAGTGTGGGAATAATGGAGGATAACTGTCTGTCTGATGATTAAAGCTGTAAAAACACACTACAATTGAGCCTCAATCATAAATAAGTTAGTATCAACTGTTATCAAATAAACTAAGAATTCAGATTCAGAGATTTTGACCAGTTTCATTATATTGTGTCAGGTCTATTTAATAAAAGAATACACTGCAGGAAACATGGGCTATTTTATTATTATTACCATCATTACTGTTGTTGAAGATCACCTCTGCCCCTCACACTGTCTGTTTGCGGCGTTCGGGGCCAAAGCTGCCTGTCAATCATAGTTTAAAGTTCATGAAATTTCTATGAGCATCGATTGCAGCAGAGGCGAGTTGGGGGGGTGAAGAGGGTGTTAGTGACTCCATTGATTGATCAAGTGTCTTCCTTTGAATCTCTCTCCTCACTTTGCCGTTGCTGCTGCGAGCTGTTTGACGTGTGAAAGCGAAGCTGATGCTCAGGTGTGACCGCGGCTTTAAATCGCAGGTAAAACGTTTCTTTAAAACATCTGCTGGCGTTATTCTGGAGGATCAGACAGATGTGAGCTTTCAACACGACGTCCGGGTGGAAGAAGATGTTTTCACTCAGGTGGCATCGGTGTTAAAAAGTAAAGCTTTAATTAAGACTGGAGACTTATTTATTCATTTTGGCTTCAACGCAGTCGGAACTCATCATTTTACATTTTATTGTTGATGCAGATTCTATCAGCTGTAGAAATGTATGTTTGTGTTATTCTGTGTCACCCACAAACACACAGGCCATATTTAAATCCACTTTTAAGATATAAAAACACGAAAACCATTTTAAAAATTCTTAAAATTACAAACTCCTGCAAAAACTATTTAAAAAATGTACTTTAAAACATAAAAATTAGCAAAACAGCAGTTAAACATTAACCTGGCCAAAGTTAATAATAAAAAATCTATATAATTTATATGTCTTTAATACTTGAGACTGTAATCTGCTCTTTTGTGGCCAGAGATAAAACTAGAGTAATAAAGGTGCATTGAGCACACAAATTATTTCTAAAATATGAAATTGTACGCAAACATCCACATCTGGAAACCAACAATCTTGTCAGGATTCTGGTTTTGTTCCAACGTCCTGCACTATTTCTTACTGAGTTCAGTATTTTGGTTCATTGTACAGTTTTGAATATAATAAAATATAGTCAGTTTGCTGGATGAAGGTTGGGAGCTGTAATAAAGAGCGAGCTGTCCTCAGTCGGTTTGAGGTGAAGAATAAAGGGATGATAGACGATCAGTGTTTGGTTCCTGTGCTCTTTGTTTCCTGTGTCTGCAGGTTCAAACTGATCCGGAGCCAGTTACACATAATTGCCTCCATGTGTTACTGTGACAGTAATTAAACAATAAAAATTCAGAAGTCAATTAGCAAGCAGCTCCGCACGTATCGAGAGGAACGAGAACTCAGAGAGAGAGAGAGAGATGGGGGAGGTTGACTCCTCCTTCCTCCTCCTCCTCTTCCTCCTGCAGAAACTTTACTGCGTCTTAGATTCAAGGTTTAACTTTCTCCTCTCTGTTACATGTTCACAAGACCTTTAACAGACCTGATGGAACAATCTGCTAATACCTTCCACGTGTGTGAGTGTGTCTGTGTGTGTGAGAGAGTGTGTGTGTGTGTGTGAGAGAGAGAGAGTGTGTGTGTGTGTGAGAGTGTGAGAGAGTGTGTGTGTGAGAGAGAGTGTGTGTGTGTGTGTGAGAGAGAGAGTGTGTGTGTGTGAGAGAGTGTGTGTTTGTCTGTGTGTGAGAGAGAGAGAGCGTGTGTGTGAGAGAGAGTGTGTGTGTGAGAGAGAGTGTGTGTGTGTGTGAGAGAGTGTGTGTGTGTGAGAGTGTGTGAGAGAGAGAGAGCGTGTGTGAGAGAGAGTGTGTGTGTGTGAGAGAGAGTGTGTGTGTGTGTGAGAGAGTGTGTGTGTGTGAGAGTGTGTGAGAGAGAGTGTGTGTGTGAGAGACATTTTAACATCAATAAGCAGCTGGTTGTGACTCTAAATATCCAACAGACATAAAACCAGCATCTATGATCTTCTGACCCCCGTCCATCAACCTGGTCCCGACTGAAGGGTTCAGGTGTAGGTACAGTGATATGATAGCATATAGTACGATATACGATACGAGCTGTGGTTCGGTACAGTCAGGTACTGTACTGTAAAGTTCTGTACGGTACATTCCAGTTCAGTATCCGTGTGACAGAATGGCGGCCGGTACCAGAAGCACTGCAGCTTTTTCCAAATAATCTCACTTGGAATCACTTCCATGTCTGATGAGGTCATTGGGTGAACTTCCAAACAGTGACTGCAGGTCGGACCTGGAACCCACAGCTCTCTCAAACCCTAAATCACTGTAATAAACACACAGCCGGCCACAGAGGGCTGAAATATGACTTTGTATAAAGGTAACGGAGTAAATAAAGGCTGGGAACCAGTGTACTCCGGCAGGGACACAGTTTCACTGCAGGATGTGAGGACGGTGTCAAATCAGCAGAACTCACAGTCCACTTTAGTTAGTTTAGAGAAACAATTAGGCGTTTAAGTTCCTTAATCTCCCAGAAATCCCAGAGGGATCTGAACGCCCACGCTGCAACTCTACCAACAAAAATCAACATGAAGAAGAGAGGAAGGTTTTATCTGTAACTGGAACAAAAACAACATATTTTACAACTGAGGTCAGAAATGTTTCTGGACTCCGAGTTCAGTCCACCTACTCAGAGAACAGACTTTAATAGGTGTCAGCTTATAAACTGACCTTTGACCTCAGAGCTTCCTCTGCAGGAGCCAAAAGAGCTGATTATCTCTGTCGTATTTTATTAGTCCGACCTGCTTTCCTTCAGCAGCTTCAAACAGGAAGCAGAGTTCTGTTTGCTTCCTCGTGTTTCCTGTAAACGGGCAGTGAGGGTGGAACAGCGCCATGAGCGAGCATCAGCGTCAGTTAGCTTAAGCTGCTAACGGCTGACCGAGCTAACAGCAGTTAGCGATTAGCTACCGATCAATCGGTCCATCAGAAACTCTGTGAAAGACTTGGAGGCTGTGTTCCATCCCGGTCCGGCTGCTGAGCCCAGTTCTGTCGCATATAGCAATAGCGTTTGATTGGACGCAGCATTAGTAAACGCCCTGGAGTGCAGGATGAGTCATCAAATACTTTTATTGATTATCAGGAAACTCTGAAATTCTGACTTCATGGGGACTTTTGTATTTAATAAATCACACTGTGAATTTAATGTGACTGTTTGTGGGTTGTGTGAGCTGTTACCCTGGCAACGACAGAGACGTCCTGCAGTATAAAGTAATATTTCAGCATCTTCCAGCTTCGTGTCAACAGTTTGTGTTTGTGTTCCTGTTTAAGGACATAAAGCAGCTCCAATGAGAAACTCCCAGTCTGGTGGTCTGACCTCAACCCCGTCCAGCACCTGTGAGTCAGACCTGATCACCAACACCAGCGTTCAGCATCTGGTGAAAACACTGAAACCAGGTTGGTTGTACAGCCGGTGCTCAGCCGTCCACATACTTTTGGCCAGGAGCGTTGTTTGAGATCAGCAGTTCAGCCACACCTGCTCCCTGCTGCCTCACTGGAGGGGTTCAGAGAGGCATGTCGAGGCCTGCCAGAGGCGACCCCCTCGAGGAAAACACCCCAAAGGCTGAGGAAACACCCCCCCCCGCCTCCCCTCTGGCCTCCCCCACACATCAGTACTCCTGCAGCAGGAGGAGGCGGCGTTAGCGAGCGGCTCCAGAAACAGTCGTCATCGATAATCTGCTGCAAACATGATCTCCATATTAGGGATCAATATTTCTCCCTGTGTCTCTGAACCAGGAACCACACTGTCCTTCCTCCTCTCCTCCTCCTCTTCATCCACACCCCCTCCACTTCCTTTCGCCTGACTTCATCTTCTTCCTCTTTTCTCTCCCCTCCTCCCCCTCCATCTCTCTCCCAGACTTCCATCATCTCAGCTTCTCTCCTCACTCTCCCCCTCCTCCTCCCCCCCATTCTCCCTCCCCGGGGCTGCAGATCCCCCGGTGCAGCTGCAGGAGGAGGGGGAGGCGTTGGGGGTTGAAATTAATGAGAGGAGCCTGGAGGTATTGACTTTCCTGGGAAAACACAGCTCTCTAAAAATCAGTGGCCGAGCGCCGCAATAACTCAGCACCCATCGATCCCACAACATCACCCCCCTCACCCGTCCTCCCCCCGCAGGCCGCATTGATCCGTGCATTACAAGGTCTGAGGCCGCTGGGCGGTGTGGACCCAGCAGCGCCGCCCGGCTCGCTCAACCAGCAGCTCTGTCGGGGAGGGGGTGATGAAACCAGAACCAAAAACTACAAAAACTGCAGAACTAAAATAAACTCCAAAAATAAATGAATAGATAAAAAAAAAATCACAGGACAAAATATCTCCAAAAAAAGAGACAAAATAGATCAAAATTACCCAAAGAAAAACTACAAACCTGCAGAACCAGAAACTACAAACTACAACAACCAGCAGGAGTCAGATAATAGTAGTGTAAACTGAACTCTGCAGGTGTGACGTGTGACGTGTTACGGTAAACGTACTGACTCATTTCCGGTTCACTTCCTGCTCTGTGTACACTGTTTGGTGTTGTAGCTTCAGTTAACGCTAAATATAAACTTGATTTGCTCGTTACAACAGTTATTTACCCGCTTAACGATTAAACGTAGACACGTTCTATCTAAACACTCGTAGTTACTCTTTCTTTTAGCGACTTTTCAAAGTTTTTAAAAGTTTTTCACACGCTAGTTACATTAAGCACTAGCAGTCAGCGATGGCTTCTCCCTCTTCCTCTCCTCTG
>JAGRRF010009836.1:698208-713793 GCA_019097615.1 Morone chrysops
TTACTGGGTCAATAAAAAACACCAACAACAACAAACACTGTAAAACAATAGGAAGTTATTTCAGAGTATAAGTCGTTCTTCAGTCGAGCTCACAGATTATAACTGATCGACCTGATTGATAACTGATTAAATATATTGATCTCATTCATTTCAGAGACTGCTGATTATTCTGGGATGTTCACTCAGACAGACAGACGGACAGACACTACAGGAGCAAATGTTCTGTGTCTGTACATGGAGGTAATGTCCCAACAGCCTCTCTGCTCCTCCCTCCTCCTCCTCTCTCCTCCTCCCTCCTCCTCTTCCCTCCTCCCTTTTCCTCCCTCCTTCTCTCTCCTCCTCCCTCCTCCTCTCTCTTCCTCCCTCCTCTTCCTCTTCCTCTCTGCTCCTCTCTTGTCATTCTGCTGACGCTCTCTCGTCTTTCAGAGCGAAGCCGGAGGATCAAATCCTGAAGCTGCTTTAAGCCACTGTGAGGAAGAGAGCAGTGAATTCTGGGAAAACACTCGGATCTGACTCCCTGTCACTTCACCTCCAACTGCACCTCCACTGAGGGAGCTGAGAGGAGATAGAGGAGTCAGATTCTGCTACCACCCTGATCCCTGGACAATCTCAGAGAGCAGAACCTCCTGCAGGTTCCTCCCACAGTCCAATGTCACAGTGAAAGCACTGAAGGACCACAGACACTGATGATACCGACAGACAGAAGTTCATTCAGTGAGAAACTCACTTTAACATTGTCTCCACCCTGTTGTTAAAATCTAATCCGACACAGAAATAAATAAAAGAAGCTTCTCTCTCAGACAGCCTGGCAGCCATGTTTGTTCCATCGCGTCAGACGTTCAATGACATCAGCTCTCTCCTCTTCAATTATCCACCGCTCGCCTGTTCAGTGTTTAAAAGCTGGGCTCATTTCACATTCATGAACAACAACACACTGCTGGCACGGCGAGCGCGCTCTGGAAACGGACGCGTCCTCATTTTTAAAATATGGATGTGTAAATCAGATGTACTGGCGATGTGTGCGCACAATATGGCCGCCTCCCTGGCAGTGGGAGCGGGAAGAAGACTTGGGAGAATGACAAGAAACTGCGGGACATTACGATGCAGCCACCTGTCGGGGTTCAGCCTCACGATGCCTTCAGGGACACACACTTTTGTTGTTTCCTATCAATCAAACTGAAGTCAGATGTTCACGTTTCCTTCGTTGGGTTTGTGGAATCTGTCGGCTGATGCTGAATCAGGAATACTGGTTCCACAGTTGGTACATCCTGAATATTTTACATCATTTTATAAAACATGCTGTAAAGCTCCTTTGTATTCTTTATGGACACATCTACATTGTTGGGATCGTTTATATGGAAGCAAATTGTGCCAAAAACTGACCAGAATTCAGATCAATTTCTATAAACAGGATACATTTCATACTATAATGATATTTTTGTTTGCTACAGTTAATATTTTATATTTTAATACATAAATAATTTTATTTGAACAAGGAAAGTTTGTTTAACGCAGCGGTTCCACAGTCAGGTTCTACATGTGTTGATTTTAAACTGGATGTTATTGAACATATTGACTAGATAAAAGCAGATATTAGTCGGTTCCTCCAGGATTAAGGCCTCAAATTGACGGACAATCACACATCAGTGTACATATCTTATATAACTGTAATATATTGTCTCACTCATTCCCATGACTTAAACCAAACAGTTGAAGTAATAATCAGTTGTTTCAGTTAAATGTGTAAAATAATTTTAATTATTGGTGATTTAATTCCAGTTTGTTTCATTAACTAATTTTCTTTAAGTTGACTTTTGTTGGCTTTAGTGGAAGAAAACGTTGTAAATTCAACTTGGTGGAAACAAGTATGAAAAAGATGCATTTAAGTGAAATTGTGACGTTTGCTGAGGTGGACAGTAATGGAAGCCTGGAAAGACAAATGCATTCAGGGATCAAACTGTATTTTTATATTTTGTCTTTTCTTCATCCCGTCTTTCTTATTTGTTTCAGAAAATCATCTGTTCAGACAGAAATGAAACATTTTTCTTCCCGTAAATGTCTTTTTACTGATGCTTTTATTTTGTCTTTTTTGACCATCTGATGACAGAAGCCACTCGTTAATAAAAAAAAACATCATCATCCTCGATATCGACCCTGAGTGATTTGGACTGAAACGTGTCGGGTCGGTCCTTCCAGCGTGTTTCTGACACTCAAATGAGATAACAACAGGCTCTATTCACAACATGAAAGCAACGCTTGCAGTCGCCGCTATCTCTAAATGGAATCACAGATTAGCATTGCAAAAGGAGGCGGCGGCCGGACCATCCATTGTGAGTGTTTCGTTCCCTTCTCAGCGTCGCACTGCCGTCTTTGTTGGGAAGGAAGCGGCGATAAACTGGTGTTAAACAGAAAGCCCGAACACGCTTTCACGGCCCGACGCAATGACATTTACTTATCACGCTAAACAGCTTCCATCTGACCTTTCTGCTACTTTGAATGACATCTGGATATTCTGACAGAATAATCGGGACAGTAAAAGCACCGATCTGAGAGACAGATAAGGACGTCTTCGGACTGCAGACAATGAGTCTGAAGGACGGCCTGGAGAGAGGAGGAGAAGGAGGAGGAAGAGGAAGAGAATAAAGAGGAGGAGGAGGAGAAAGAGGAGGAAGGACACACCGGGGAAGATGTTTACTTCACTGTCAGCGTGTAGAAAACCAACCTGATCCTCATCGGTTCAACCGGGACTCTGGTCTAAAAACCTTAAACCTTCCCTTTAAGCCCACGGAGCTTCTGTCCAAACATATAAACTTTTACACTGTTTACACTGATGCTAAAGAGTTGCATTCTGGGTAAATGTGTCTAAAATGAAGGACAGGACGTGGAGGATATTTCCTTCTGATGCCATTGAGAAAGAATGAAATGTTGCTGAAGGGGAAATTTCCTCTGGGTGAGTTTGTGCTTGCCAACACAATAGGAACAACTGCAGGAATATCACCAGACTCCCTTTAAAAATCATGTAATTTTGAGTTATTAAGAGAAACTGTATAAACTTCGTGAAACGCTGCCAATGACAAATTCTTCATTATTTGAGCCTTGTAAATTGTAAAGTTACACATTCATTCATTTATTCATTTATCTATGTGAAAAACATTGCGTCCATATCAGTTTAGGTTGTGGTGCTAAACTGAAAAAAGGAAACCATCTCTATTAGTCTCAATGTTGGCAGGTTTGGCTTTAGGTGGCGATCAATAAACCGCTACACATTCACTAAATAATATATCAGAGTTTTCTCTTTAGGAAGGAAAAGGTGTAAAAACTTAAATGTTTGTCCTTAAATAGGTGAAACAGTTTTGAGTAGTGATCAATCAGGTCTTAGACTCTTTAACACTGGACAACGACAGCATCAGGACCAAAACACAGAATCAAATCAGATATTGATGGTTTTGTTTTGTGATCAGTCATATTGTGTCTTTAAGAGCTCAATAAATGTAACACAGGTAAAAGTGACCGAACTGATCATCGGAAGACAGATTCTTCATGTTTAATTACCACCAAACAGTTTGTGACAAAAACATCTCAAACACAAACTCTCAGTATGATCGCGATGAACCTCCCAGTGGATCTGCGGTCTGAGACTGGAGACGGTCAGGGTTCGGGCGGTCTTACCGGTGTAGACGAAACGTCCCGGTGCTCCTTTGCAGAACTGTTTTGATTTGTAGGACAGCGTGACCTCCACAACCCCGGGGATGTGCCGAGGGGGCGTCTGGACCCGGATGGCGTGAGGGGTAATCAGCTGTAGGATAAAACAAACAGATGAGAGTCCAAACAGGAGTCAGTGGGGGAGAACAGAGAGTACAGGACTCGTACTCAGAGGGGGAACTGGAAGTCAGTGATATTGACATTGATACTGTATTTATTAGAAAACTATTCGCTGCATATGCTATCTGTACTAGCTGCTGTTAGCTAGTGAGCGGTCCTATTAGCTGTCTGTACCGGGACTGAGAGCTGGAAGGACTGGGGGACTTCAAACACTGCTAACGTAGGAGCAGAACCAGAGCGGGGCCCGAATGAGCCACAGATCCGGAGCGGACCAACGGACGCCGGCTGATGTCCAGCGTTGTTTCAGTTCCTGGTTTATCTTTAGCTGTCATTATCAATTAAAGACAATAAAAAAAATCAAAGAATTCTGTCTGTATTCTGTATTTTTATCATTTGAACAATCAGACTTAATATTCAGATTCTCTGTTTATTCTCATTGATCTATCAGCTGATTGCTTTCTGATGCAGGACGAGGCTGTTGATCAGAGACTGAAGCTCTGTGCACTGCAATCAATAATAATAATAATAAAATAATAATAATATACACTCTAAAAACAACTTTTGCTTTAGTTTTTTAAAGTTCTCGTACACCTCCACACATCAGCTGCTTTCAGCTCTTCAATAAAAAACCTCAACTCTTTTTAATATTTATTTCAACCTTCTTCACTTCCTCTGCAGATTTATGGCATCTCGTCGTGGAACATTTTTATTTCCAGCGAATTGAAAACCTGCAGATTTCTCTCTCCGTTAACAAACTTTCTGTGGAAAACAGTCTGACCGTCTTCCTCCAATCTGGGTCAGCGTGCAGTCTGTGTTCAGAGGGATGCTGGGCTTTGGAGTCCGTCTGCTCGCCGCCAGACGACGCTGATCAAAGCAAGGAGCTCCGTCAGCGGCGTGTGATGTGAAGCGAACAGCGTGTGGAGGTATATATCTGTCTGCCTCACGCCTCCTTCCCTCCTTCCCCACCAGGTGTTCTGCTCTTCTGGACCTGCTTCAATATTTCATGGCGCACCGTATGCGCGGCTCCTCCCGCACCTCAACACGCACTAAATCTACATATTTTTGGGGGCATGCAGACCTGGCGGAGCTGCAGATACAGATGCAGGTGTTTCTACGGATGTGTGTGTCGATGAGTGTGTGCAGACGAAGAAGATGGAGAACATGATGAAGGCCTCAGTACGTGCAGCTGCACAGCCGCTGTGCCAGAAATTGTTTTCCTGGAAATTGCTGTTTCTGTTTCATCTGATAAATTAAATGCAAACATCGCAACACAGATTTCTTTCTACCATTACAAATTAATTCAACTTTTCAAAACTATTCCAGGGTTCCAGATCACAGCAGTAAGGTTCATGTCTTCTCACCTCGCTCCACACCAGCATGGTGCCGAAGACAACCTGCAGACCATCGAAGAAGTTGTCCCCGATGAGGATGACGGTGGCGCCGCCGGTCGTCCAGCCCTCGCTCGGGCTGATGGCTTTGATGCAGGGCGTGGCTGCTTCGGAAACACAGCGACACAACAGCAACATGAGCGATACAGTTAGAAACAGCCACCAAACAAAATCACTGAAAATAATCTCACAGGAACAGAAACAAACAGATATTTCCACCATTAAAAGACAAGAAACAGATGTTACATCATTATCACACATAAATCCAAACGATTAGCAAACAACTCAATAAAGTGTTTGATTCAAGTTCAACTTTTAGTTATTTAGATTAGCTATTAATTCAGTTCAGTTTAGCTAACGTTTAGCAGCAAAAACAGTCTGTTGGTAAATTAAGATTTCAGTTCATTAACTGAAAGAGATTCGTAGAGATTAGCTAACAATTCAACAGTTATTGTTAGCAAATGATTCAGTTCAGCAGCACAAACAGATTTTTAGATATTAACAGTTCAGAAGCTAAAACACTTTGATTTGGTTTAGGGTTAGGGCTAATGGTTCAGTTCACTCAGTTCGTTTCAGGTTCAGCTAACAGTTTGAACAGTTTCAGGTTAGCTAGAGTGCTAAAGAGAGCTAAAACGACTGAATCAAAGTTATTTATTTTTAGAGTTAAACAGTTTACTTTAGAGTAACTAATGTTTCAGAACAGTTTGGTTCTGGTTCGTTGAATTAAATCTTCCCTCAAGATTCAGATCGACACCTTTAATTGATCTACTTCCTGTTTCCACTAAAGAGCAGTTTCATGCTGCAGAAAATAAATAAAGTGCCGTTTTAGCAGCAAAGCTTGTAATTAGCACTTTGTCACCTGGAGGAGTGTGAAGATGAAGAGAAGCTAAAAGATTATTTAAAAGAGTGATAATTTTATCTTTTATAAATATTTGTTTTGTTTTATTGTTTAAGGAAAGAGGAAGACAAAACAGTGACTGCTTTACTTCTGACCTCTGACTTCTGACCTCCGACCACCCTAAACGCGACTTTAGAGTTTCAGAACTGACAAATCTTTAACACAACTGCAGCTAATTATTGAACAGCTTCCAGTCACACAGGACTGATCTACCAGCAGCCTGTTAGTCCGCCACTAATACATGCAAAATGATTGGTTTTTCCACCATCACAGAGATCAATAAGGGGCTCCACATAAACAGCGTCTCTGTGTTGACTAGACTGCCGCCCGGACGAGTCAGACAGGCGGATGGACTCAAGAGCAGCGAGGAAACAAGACGAGGCTCCGCAGGTTTACAACCTTTTCCCGGGCCGAGAGCCATTTTATTGGGAGGATGATTTGATGTTCCAGTCAGGGCTCTGAGTTTGCTTTTGTTTACTACGTGATCTGATCCATAAAGTGTTTGTTCAGAGACTCTATTAAACATTACTGTTACAAATTTCAACACTATTAATGGAGTAATGTTCTCTCACTGGAAGTTACCGGCACTGCAAGCCAATGGAAAGGAAAACCAGGAGAGCGTGCTTAAGATATACACTCTTAATGATACTTTTATCATTTTTATTTATGACTTCAGTGGGTCAAAAAGTACAAAGCAGGAATAGATACGGTTTTCTTCAGGACTGATGTAGATATTAACTATTAGTTATCAAGGAGACGATATTTGGAACCAATATTTGAACTGGACAAAGAGCATCGGTGGTGCATTTTGTCAGGATTAGATAATAATAAAAACATAAAAACATTCAGGAAGTAAAAGATACTTTCGAACATTAAACATTTCACATTACATCAACGTTGTTATTCTCAGCCTGAAACCGAATGGACCCGACACGACCCACAGGGTTCGGGGCCAAAACTGCAGCCGTAGAAAATATATTTTTTAAATCATATTTAATATTTTATTAATAATGAATGCAGCTGTGATTAAAGAGTAAACTAATAATTTATTAGTTTTGATAATAATTTGCATTATTATGTAAACAGTGTCATTTATTTAAGCTTGTAATATTTAAATTATTTATTTATATTAAGCGCTTTAAATTTCGTTCTGACTTTTTGGGTCCTAATCAAAACTCGATCCAGAAGACGACAGACCGTTTTTAAAAAGTCTTAATCAATAAAGTTTAAACACATCGTTCATTCGGGAGTTGTAGTGAGAGACGTTCGGGTCGGGAACCCGCTGGTTACAGCACCAACTTTTCAAAGTCACTCAGAGTTTCCAGATGAAAGAAAATCCGTCGACCCGACAGCAGCAGCAGCAGCAGCGGAGGGTCGAGGATGTTCCCGCTCTGAGGACTCGATTGTCATCTCCTTATTAATTTCCCTCTTTTGTCACAGCAGTAAACAAACAGCACGATGGGTCTGAGGGGCGGCGGCGGCATTGGTTGGGGACTTTCCAATGAAATGAATAGAGCACAAAGGCGAGGAGCAGGCGGCGGAAAGTTTTATCGAGGAGACGGAGGGGGGTTGAGGGTTGGGGACAAAGGCGGGAGCAGATGTTGGGGCTTTTTATCGGCTCTGAAAACATCCCAGTCTGGAGGAGATGAAAGGCCCTGAGCTTCCCTCTGTGGGCTGAGATACAGGGCCGTCTGGTAAACAACGGGCCCCTTTTGGCCCCTGCAGGACTCCGTACAGTACGCCCTGCGCCCTCTGAGTGGAAACTGAATGTTTAAGTGCTGATTAAGTTTCCGCAGAGTCTCTGGGAACCATCGCAGGTGAGAAATAAGAACATCTCAGCTTGAATGACATATCGGTGTCGTTTGTTTTATCCCTTTGGACGTGCCAGACAGGTGGGGTTTGCCGCACAAACAGCGGAGTAAGAGTGCAAAAAGTTTTAGCAATCACAGGAGGTCAGCTTACTCGGCTGTTTCTTTGATCAACAACCTTATCCTGTCTGAAACGCCCCCGGTGTGATAAACACCACCCGCCTGGTGCTGCAAGTAGGTTAAACCAAACGAGAAAGTTACATCATCCGCTCCTGGAAAAGCCTCAAAACTTTAAAACAAGTCGAGGGAAACTGCAGAGGTAGTCGTTTGGGAGGTGAAACGGGAAGGATGCAGGAGTGGGGGCAAATGGTTGTAGGGTAGTGGTTGTGTCCCAGAAGGGTGGGGTTTACCTCATAGGAGTAAATGTTGAGAAGACAGATGAATGTCAGGTTAATCTTACTTTTCATTGACTGAAAGTTTTACGTGATACTTTCTGATGCTCTGATATTGTAAGACCCGTCCGTCTGGTGTACCCAGGAGATTAAAACAAGTGCACACGTTGCAGCGTCTCCTGGAAGAACCTCAGACTTTAAAGTTTAGGGAAGCTGGCAGTTTGGGATGTGAAAGAGGGACAAAATTGAAATCTGAAATTGAAGGGTTTGTTTTACTCTCTTCGACGTCCCAGAGGGGTGGGAAGGTTTCGGTTGGTTTACTCTACTTTTTGAATCCTAAGATTTCACTGAATCACGAATATGGTGATCCCACCCGTCTGGGGTACCCAGCAGGTTAAAACAAGAGAGTTACACCATCTCTCCTGGAAAAGCCTCAAACTTTAAAACAAGTGGAGGGAAACTGCAGCGGTGGTCGGTTGGGAGGTGAAACAAGGAGGACACGATGGTTTTTTAAAATCTGACTGGTGGAAATTTTTTGTATGTTTTGTTTCACTCTCTTGTACTTCCCAGAAGGGTGGGGTTTGCCTCATAAGACTAAAAGAGCATCAAGACAGACAGAAATGTACAATATGTTTGTTCTTACTTTGCTGCAACTAAAAGGTTAACCTGATACTCTGATGCTCTGGTATTGTAAGACCCGCCCGTCTGGTGTTCCCAGGAGACTAAAACAAGCACACAAGTTGCATCATCTCTTCTGGAAAAACCTCAAAACTTTAAAGCAAGTTGAGGGAGACTGCTGAGGTTTGGGATGTGAGAGTGGGAGGGGACTTGTGACAAAATGATTCAGGGCTTGTTTTATTCTACTGTGTGTCTCAGGTGGGTGGAGTTTACCTCACAGGATAAATGAGAATTGCCGTGAAGTTTAGACAAAAGAACATTTAAGTGAAAGCCTCTTTTATGTCACTTTCAGTTTGACCTGATGGTTTCAAACGTCCTGCTGTGGTAAGCTCCACCCATCTGGCATTACAAGTAGGTTAAAACAAGTGAAGCAGTTACACCATGATGTAACACCATCAGTTACACCATCTCTCCTGGAAATGCTTCAAACGTTTAACTGAGATGAGGGAAATCGCCGTTAGAGGATTTGTTGGCTTCTTGATGTCAGATTTAAAAACTACTTTTATGGTTTGTTTTAACTTTCTGAAGGTGCCAGACAGGTGGAGTTTATCAGAAAGGACGGCACAATAAGTGATGAGTGTTTCAGACACATTTGAGAGTCAGTTTCACTTTCAAGAGCTGACATCTCAGCTGAGACTTTCTAATGCCTTTATATCATAAACTCCACCCGTCTGGTGTTCAGAGTAGCACAAAACAAACTTCAGAATAAGCCTCAAACTTTAAAGCAAATAAAGTGGAGAAACCTGCAGAGGACGTGGCTTGGAGAGTTAGAGAGTGGATATACGGGTGGGGTTTTCCACACTGAGTTCTGGGTTTAGATGAAGAATATTAAAGTCCTCTTCCTTGTGACCTCCATCCTTACTGATGCTGTCTGAAAAAGCTGGTACTGGTATGTTTAAGCTCCGCCCATCTGGCACTCTACGTAGGCCGAATCAAGCGAGAGACTTATGTCATCGCTCCTGGAAGCAGCGCACTGAGGCGGGAGTATTTTATTAGAGTGGGGACAGGGCAACGAGGTATTAAAGTTTACAACTTCAGAGGAAATGTCACCGCTGAGCTCCAGCTCTCCGAGTCGAGTTTCATCGTGTGAAGTTTATACGCGAATGATGCATTTTATTTGGTCGCTGTGGAGCGGTGGAAGAACGAAGCGTTTGTTCGCCGTCCTCGGGAGAGTAACAGGAACACGGGGCAGGACGGGGACCTGCCAGCAGCTGGTTTCATACAGACCTGCCGTCCCTGTTTCACTCCAATTCACTTTGTTTTTGTCACATTCAGTTTGTTCATTTGTTTTAGCAAATATTATAAATCAAACGCCCCCAAAATATGACAGCTTCCCTCCAGTAGAGAGCAGAGCAGCTTTTATTTTAGATTCATCTCGTTTCCTGTTATTGTTCCTCTGTTTATTAAAGACAATTTGTCAGGTGCATTATGGGAAATGTAGGATTCAATGTTTTTGGACTAAAAGTCAAGAAATCACTGCGGCTTAGATTCAAGTGATGGACACAAATAATACAGGAAATGTTTGTTTTAACTACTTTAAAACAAATTATTGAAACTGATCACATCGAAAGTTCAAAAAGATTCTTAATAAAGCAGCTTTTACTCGCAACTTCAAGTGACACTAAATATTCCTTTACTGAGTAGTACTTTTAAGGTATTTTTTGAAATCAAAAAAGCAAGATTTTTTTTTGGTTTGTACGTTTGTTTTAGTTAAATTAACTAATCTCGATTTATGTCACTGGATGCGACTCCAGTGTTAGCTACTGTTACCATGGTTACGCTAGCTGTCGGTCAGTTAACTAAAGCAATGTGAGACCTTATGTTCGTGTTAAGTTAATTAACAGCCAGCTAGATAGCCAGCTAGCCCAATGCTATGTTTGTAACATCAACGTGTTAAACAGCTAATAAATCCACAGCCAGCTGGCCACAAGGCCCCGGCCCCGAACCGGCCCTCAGACTGCCCCAGTGGAAATGGTTGTGGTAGGTTTTATATTTCTCGTCTCTGAGCGACGTCTAACCTTCGGAGGGGTCCAGACGTCGGGCACGGCGGCCATGTTTGGAGTTGTTGTGGACGAACATGTTGTCTGACACCGCCAGCACGTGACCATCCACGTTGACCGTAGTGGAGACGACGACCTGCACACACAAACACAGCGGGGGTCAGTTACAGCGGGGTCACCTGACGGACTCTCAGGTGAGTCTCTTACCTGGAACCTCCTCATGTCTCGTGGGTTTCCTGCGTTTTTCAAACAGTTCTGATTGCACTTGAGGAAGAACTTGAGGAAGAATCTGCAGACAGAAACAAGAAAACACAGGTTAGTCTCACAGCTGATTACCCACAGTGCATCACATTCATTAGGAAGATGCAGGATCAGAGGGAACGCTGCAGGTGGATGAAGTCGGGTTCAGTTTAATTTTACATCAGCGGACGATTCATCGGAAAATAACTTTAAAACTTTCACTGTAAAATCTACAGACATTTTATTCCAGTTTGAAAAGTTCCAGATTGTTAAACTGATTTTGTTATACTGATTTCATTGTTTTCACTAAAATACAAATTCTTAATCATATTTTTCATAAGGTTTAGTTACTGTTGAAATATTATCAATGCTATTTATGCTAATTCTCCCAACATATGCCAGTTAGCATCTGGCAGCTTCTAAACACTGGAGACCCAAACTGAACATTTCTAACAGAAAACTCAACAAACAGCAGCTGGACGCCAAACAAATACTGGAAAATAACAGAAAATAACATCAATACTGTTGAACAATACTGTTTGTCTCGTTAATGTTTAATTAAAGATATTTACAGTGTAAAACAATGATCTATAAATCCAGGTGAACTCTGCTATAATACAATAATCAGACTTACATTTACAGCAGAGTGCTGTTATTATTGGATTGTTATTATTTTAATGTGAATGTTAAAAGTTATAGAACTGTAATAAAAGTCATTATCTGTGAAATGATAGTAATTATTGCTGTTTACACTGATAAAAACTGTATTTGGACAGTTTACCAATGCTTATACACTTATACACTGTTGTGAATTGGCGCTATATAAATAAAATTGAATTGAATTGAATTGAATAAACAACATTTATTCAAATGTATTAACAGATTAAAGTTGATTATTTATAGATGTTTCACGGCTGCTTTTGTAACTTTATTAATATTTCCATGTGTTGAAATACGGATATTGTTATTTATCTTCACTGTTTGTAAATTCTTTGTCTCTTTCTGAGCAGACGACATTATCATTCAGCGGCAGCGTCCTGATAAAGATGGCCGACACTTCCTGCAGACTTATGGCGTCTCATTAGGAACCACCTTTTGATTTTCCCTCCCGCACGTCCGATCTCCCGCCCACTGCGCGTTGATTTACACTGAGTTTTACGGCAGCAGAGGAGTATTGATCGGGAATGGATATCAATGAGGACGGGCGGTAATAACCCGCAGCTCCGGAGGAGGATGGCGGCGGGAGGCGTGGGGGGGTCAGAATGGATTGCCACCTTAATGCATTTCCCACTGCCTCGTAATCTGCACACATCCATCTCTCGGACCATAAGCCCCCCTCCCGCCTTGATGGAGCGCTTCCTTTTTAATTGCCACATTATCACAATAATAATCCACGCAGTTAACAAGCGGCAAGGTCGCAGACAGACATGTCACATTAACCAGGGGATAACCTCGGCAGAATACCCACACCCCATCTTCCACCTCCTCCTCCTCCTCGTTCTGCCTCAGCAAGGCATGCTGGGAGTGCACGAGCAGGGGGGACAGACATATCAATGGGGGCTCTGTGAGGTCGGCAACAATTTCCACCTTAATAAGACGATAACTTTAAAAACACAGCCAGGGTTTCGTTTTACAGTTTTATCCTGTAAATCCTTTAAATTAAATTTAAAAACATGTTAATTTATTCAGTAATGATGAAGTCGTTCACACTGTAAAAAGTTTAAGTTGAGAAAACTCATAATTTCACCTTCTTCACTAAGTGGAACTCTTTTAAAGCTCCTGTAAGATCCCAGTTCAAGGTTACCTGTAGTGGAGCTGCACAGTTAACAAAGTTTATAATGATATATTAAAGACCCCAAAACACGTCAGTGAAAATTATAATTGTGATGCATGAATGAAGATTCCCACTAATCCATATTTTTTATACTTTTAACCAACTTTGGTCCAGAGAGTCTTCTAGCAGATCAAACTCACCACACAGGAGCAGTTCTATAACGAATGTCCGATGTCGTATGTGGGAGTTATCGTCCAAAACCTCTTAATCATAGCGCCACCTGCTGGTGCTTTTCCTTTCACCATCCCTGTGACTTTTAACGTCTGATTTTACTTTCATCAAACTCATTTCAGCTGCGTTGATTTGAATATTGAGATTGATATTGGAGATTTTGATAATGTTTTGATTAATTGACAAGAAGAACTTTATTCAAACAATTAAAGGACGTTTAATTTGATTTATTGACAAAACTATTAAAACTCCTCTAAATATATAATAATAATTATATCCGTCATCAAAACACAACTTTGTGGGCGTCTGGTTAGCTCAGTGGGTAGAGCTGGCGACACATGTACCAAGGCTGAGTCCTTGAAGGGTTCGAAACTGACCTGCGCCCCCTTGCTGCGTGTAATCCTCTCTCTCTACCCCCCTTTCCTGTCTATCTCCAGCTCTGTCAAATAAAGGCATAAGAGCCAAAAAATATATACTTTAAAACACAACTTTGTCTATTTTACACAATCAGAACCATTTATATTCTAATCTATTCAATATGTCGATCAATTAACAACAATGTGCACCTTGATTGAAATATTGAGGTTAATTAAAGGTTTTTGATTAAAATAACTGATAATTATAATAAACTGTGCATATAGGCTGCATAATAATAATAATAATAATAATAATAATAATAATAACCATAAATGACCCTGAATAAAGGGTCAGCTCACCTGAATTAGCAACAGACACACAGAACCTTTCAGAATAAAACGCTTTCCAAGACTTGCTGGTTGTTTTTTAAAGGAGAAATGAGTGAGTGGTTGTTGTGATTTGTGTAGACTGACCCTTTAAAGTGTGTGCGTGTGGGTGTGTGTGTGTGTGTGTAAGCCGATCCCGCGCTCTGAGGCTCTAATGCTCTTTATGGCAGTGAACAGAATAATGTGGAGCTCCATTCAGATGATACTGAGTCCTTCAGAGAGCTGATCTGGATCGATACGGATTGAATTAAAACGCAGCTGGAGACAAGACCAGAGACTCACACACACACAATATATACACACACACACACACACACACACACACACAGACAATACACAATATACACACACCCACACACATTTCCTATGAAATACACACTCCTATATACACACACCGAGACACACACAGGCAATGATACACATATGTACAAATATAGTTACACATACACACACACAAATACACACAGCAACAGTACACACTGAAACAAACACACACAAACAATAATAAAACAGAAATACACAATGAACACTGCTGCATGTTTGTGTGTGTGTGCAGTATACAGTGTGTGTGTGTGTATGTGTGCGTGCAGTATACAGTGTGTGTGTGTATTGTTCCTCAGTAAAAACCTAAATGAATCTCATTAACTCAGAAACTGCTTCCAAAAACTGATTTGATTTGAAGAACACTTCCTGTACTGTGACATCAGACAGTGACATCACAACAACGTGTTTACAGGCAGTCAGTAAACATGAGCACAATGAGACTGCAGTTACAGGGAGGAAGAGCTGCTGAAGACTCCTCATACAGACACACTGCGAGTCAACAGGAAGTTTCCACCTTCATCGTTTACAAACATCAACAACTGTTCCTGTAGCGAAAACATGAATGTGAGCAAACAGGAGGAGGAGGAGGAGGAGCAGAGAGGATGATGAAGAGGATCTCCCACCTCCTGATTGAAACGTATTAAACCCTGATCCATAACTCAGCTTCTTCTTCTCTGCTCTTAAAGGAGGTAGAGATAACGCGTCTGCTGGTCCTGGTTACTCCTCATTATTCCTCCTCACAATCAATGCAACCACTGCTGCTCCTCCTTCAGCAGGAGGAGCAGAACCGCTTCAGACCACCAACAGGCCATGCTGTTAGTTAGCTAATGAATCCTCACTCTGTGTGGATAACAGTTGAAGATTGATTGACGGGTGAATGTTTGATATTATTGGTTGAAGTCAGTTAGTTCATGCTGACGTATGATTGGATTTAATATAAAAATATAAAGATACTGAGTTAAAGTGTTAAAGAACAATATAAGTGAGGATGAGACTTCAGAGTGGTTATTATCATGTAATGAGTTACTGCAGTGGATCTACTGTGAGAAATAAATCTGTAAAATAAAATGTGTTCATTGTTAATAAATCTATTTCACTGTGAACGGACGCAGCAACACAAGGACGCTTGCTGTTCCACAGGTTAAAGCTAATTCAGATCACAGTGGGGGCTGGGGGGGTCGGACCTCAGCATTTTACACCGGCCACTCCAGATGATGTCACCCCCGACCACACCCAGTGCACTATGGGAAGCAATTACGTCGGGCTCAGATTACAAGGCCCTGATGA
>JAGRRF010009836.1:757988-786405 GCA_019097615.1 Morone chrysops
TGCAACGTCGGCTTTGTTTGGACTACAAACATACCGTTAATAAATTATTCCATAAATGATTTAGCAAGCATTACCAACGATAGCCACCATAGCCACGTGTGCACCAGAGCCAATCAGTGTTGAAGGTGTTTCCCAGTTGTCTCCCCCTGTCAGTGTAAACCCGTGGACACTTTATAATCATATGGATGCTGTTATAATGTGCAGTGATAGAGATCCTGACCCACCAAACATCCTGGAAAGTGACGACTTTACGTTTTTCACTCTAAATGACACAATTATTACGTAATAACCACCAGCAGTAAACTGACTCCCTCACTCGCAAGATGGAGAATGTTTTAACACTCCGCGAGTTTTCGCTGGTGACAGACGCTGTTTTTCAGGCAGAAATGTAACGGAAGAGTCGGTAGGACAGACAGGAGGACAGGCGCTTCTCCACGTAGGTACAGCTGTGGTATTTTTTTCCTCATATAAGTTTCCAAAGACAGTTACAGTTACTCCGTTACTGTTGTTTGGTCCTGTAATGTTGCTTTGTGGGACATTTCTCTTTATGAAGTTGAGTGAGAGACCTGTGCAGGAGGGTGCGGTGAATTGGCACCCAAATCTCTCTCTCTCTCTCTCTCTCTCTCTCTCTCTCTCTCTCTCTCTCTCTCTCTCTCATATGATGGCCTATAATACGTCCTAAATGTCCCTGACGTCCCACCTTCAAACACAACCTCATTTGGCCATCCATGAAAAAGCTACTTAACCTTCCACTTTTCTATAGCAATACATACTTTATCAAGAACATGTGATAAAGAACTTTATCTTTATTTTCCCTAAAATTAGGAACACACTTTCCAAGAACTTACAGACCTGCAAAATAAAATATTACCAAATTCTGTATCTCCAAAATGTTGAATTTTATTCTGAAAAGCAGCCCTGCCTCCCCTCCACACACACTCACACACACACACACACACACACACACACACACACTCTGTCCAGCTGGGTGGGGTCCAAGCCAAGGTCACTAACAGTTGGATGACGCCCAGCGATGGAGGCACCACTGTGGACCCCCCCACCCACCACCACCACCATCCCCCCGACCCCCAGCGCCCGTCGCCCCTGACAACCAGCCAGCCAACCCGACGGCTGCTCGCCAAAACAGCCGTCCAGGTAGCCAGAGGGCAAACTGGCCGGCGAGTGTTTCAAGAGCTGGTCTGTGGAGGCATCCGGAGGGAGGAGGGGGGAAGAGTGCTGGGTTTCTGTTTCAGCTCTACAGGGGACGGGTGGAGCCAAATGAGGCTTCTGGTGTCGTTGGGTCAGTGTGGCATGTTGAACAGCGGCGGACTGAATCCAACACATTAATACCCATCAGACAGTCGCAGGAAAACCTGCTGTCAGTGAACACACCACGGGATTCAGAGTTTACTTGTATAAAAATAATGTACTTTTAGGATTTAACATTTACAGCTGATGTTACTTTATAACTTCAGAGGCAGATTATTCCACAATAAAACTATAACTTCCACAATAAAAGGACAGACAGAGGACAAACAGAGACAGGCAGAGGACAGAGACAGACAGAGGACAGGCAGAGGACAGGCAGAGGACAGGCAGAGGACAGACAGAGGACAGGCAGAGGACAGGCAGTGGACAGGCAGAGGACATCGAGCTGATTTAAACAGTTTCCTGATGGACTTGTTGCTAAAAGAAGCTAACTGTCGCTAACAGTAATGTTAGCTGCCATTAGCTAGTTAGCTCGTACAGCTAACGTTAGAGATTTTATACAAAACACGACAGAAAGAAGATCAATAATTGTTTCGAAAATGTTTTAAAAGTTGAACATGAACTGTTTTCATCTTTCTACTTTATTTTATTTTATTTTATAGCTTCTATTCTGCTCGTATTGTTGTATTGTTGGTATTTGTTATTTACATATTTAATTATGTTGTTGTGTTACAGCTTTTCTTTTGCTTTTTGCTTTATTCCGTAAGGGGGCGATTTATATCTGGAGATAAAGTCTGTAAATTGGAAATAAAGGTCATATTTTGAAAGGAAAATCAATAAAATGTGTTATTTTTAACTACTACTATTGAATTAATTTTCCTTCATTTACATGTGTTTCAGAAGGAAAGAGACTACAGATGATTTCTGTCTCTTTCTGAGCGTGTCTGAATCCATTTGCTCTCTAAATGAACTAAACATGAGGAGAAGAGGAAATATTCATGTTTTCAACCTCAGACGATGTCAGAAGTTTGTCAGGATGAATTTATGGCGGCGAATATCAGCTCGAACTCTGTGAGACGCGATGTGGTAGAGCGACGGAAGCGGTCGTTAATAACAACAGACAGCAGATTTCATCCTGATCTTCTGACGAGCTTCTTATCGCTGTGAGGGTCATTAACATATCTTCCGGTAATTCTTAAAAATTAATCATATTGCATATGACCTGCGACGTCCAATTACGCTCCCGCGCTCGCCCCCATGCTGTCCTGAATCAAATTGCCATTTGACAAGCAAGCGTCAAATCGAGGCAGCGAATGCCAAATGAGACGCTTTATGAATCATTTATCACGCCGTTTGATCTCTAAGTACAGAAAAATCATAAAGTAAGCGCTGTGTTTGTGTCCCCGCTGCCTCGCAGTGTCTATACGGATGTGTATGTGTGACTGTTGCCATAGAATGCGCCACAATAATTTATTCCCCCAGCTACTTGGAACCATTAGTGAAAGTTCCAGGAGACCAATTAGCATTGGAAACCCACTGGTGCTGCTGTGGTGACAACCTCCTCCAAACTGCCAAAGAAGTGTTATAAACAAACTGGACCCCAGGAGCACTGCCGGGGCCCCTCCAGGGACCCGGGGCCCCTTTCCAAAGACGAAAACAAACCTTGGCTGAGCGTCCACAATATCACCCTAATGACGTTTCCCCCCGGGCCGCAAACAGGCTAACACCACGGCCAGCTAATGACTGAGAGGAACAACACACACCAACCTGAGAGTGTGTGTGTGAGAATAAAACAAACAAAGTGTGTGTGTGTGTGTGTGTGTGTGTGTGTGGGTTGGTGCCGCTGTCACTCATTTTGGCGAGGAGAGTTCATCCCTCGCCGGCGCTGCAGAGACCCGCCACACACACACACACACACACACTCTCAGGCCCTAAAAATAATTCAGCCACAGGAGCCAGTTTGGCCGCCGAGCATCGGCCGGGGCCACACAAGCATCATTACCGCTGGCTGCTCCTCCTCGCCACTTCAGACGCCACCACAAGTGGAATCTACTTAAGGCACAAAGAGAAGGTTTGTCCGGGCATGTCAGTGCTATCACAAACACACACACTGAGAGAGCCCTTCAAAGGCTCCCCGGGGAGTGTGCAGCGCTGCGTCAGGGGCCGGCGCTCGGATCACAGCGTCCAGATAACACTGAGCAGGACGGGCCGGCAGCGCAGGGCTCGCTTTCAAAGGGCAAGTGTTGTAATTACCCGAAGGCCTGGAACGCCGCAGCAGCCAGGCCTGTTGATGAGCGCCGCCTTCCTCTCGGCGAGCGATGGCAGCAGGTTTTTACTCGGCATCGCCCGCAGCCTGGCAGCCAGCGAGGTGGCGGCGAGGCGAGGAGCTGGCGAGCCTCCGGGAGCCCGCTGGCAACGCCGGCGTGCTAACCTGGCTGCCACCGCCTCGCCTGCTCGCTGGGTTGTGATTGGTAGTTTTGGAAAGCGGCAGAGCCCCGTTTAAGAATGGTTAATGGCTGCAATGATAGGATGGAGAGGGCAGCTCAAACACACACGTAGACTTTAAACCCTCCTCGTGTGCTCAGACAGATCTTTGTGTCTGTTCTAGGTCATTCTTTCAATGCTACACAACACGAGTTGGAGGTCAAAGGTCAAGGTGGATGTACAAACACTACAGGTGAATTAACTTCCCCAGCTGATTAGCCTAGCACGTAGCATATCAAGTACAAAGTTTTCTAAAAAATTGCTAATTTTCATAAATTTTCATTTCCAGAAGAAAAATCTGACAAATTAGAATCAAAGATTTTTACATGTTAGAAAATAATGTCAACAGCCATTTTAAAAAAAACTATTTTCTCCATGCTTTAGTAATAAAATGTGCTATAAATCAGGCTGTAAATGATATATGAACAAAGCCTTCAGTAAAAACCTTCAGAATACAGAGAGCAATGAAACTGGAAGGTTTGGATAAACGGCTATTTACTCATAGGGTAAAAATATTAACTAACATATAACAGGATGAAACTTCCCTAGTTGATTACTGACATTAAGATAATTATTTTTTGTATTACAAGTTTGGTAAAACTTTATGTTTAAATATGAAAATGAGGGATGTGAATTAAAATCTCCTCATTAAAAGTTCAATATTACAGATGGATCCTGGTTTTGTCTTGTTGTATTAATACCACGGAGGGGTGACAAGGTGTTCCTCAACAGGTGCTACACCCAAAAGGTGCAGCCTGGCAAGTGTGATCCAGGTAGACAAACCAACAGGGACGCCCATAAAGACGCCCCCACCTGGGAGCAGCATAGAGACAGAGAGAGAGATGGAAAGAGTGATCCCTCACTCATTAGCGAATGGAAACACAGCATCCATCAGGGGGAATGCTGGTTAATAATCGCACTCAATCACATAATGACTGAAGCTCAGAGACGCAGACAGCCAGCCGTCATTATGGAAATGAAGCTCGTATCGAAGGAATCTCACGGGGGGGAAATGAGCTCGACGCCCCAATAAAAGTCAGAGCAGGAGAAGTTTAGAGATCCAGAAGTTGTGGTGAAGAAGAGGTGATACACAGCTGGTGTACAAGGTCAAACTACAGGACTAGTTCTGGGTTCTGGATCTGGTTCTGATCTAAAGACTAAATGTACTTGTAACTTCTTTATTCAACCAATAAAACCACCAAAGTAAATATTTAAAACGATTTACTGCCCATTTATACAAGTTTACAGGTAAACCAGTTTATTTAGCAATTTTCTAAGATTAACAGAAACTAGTTTGGTGCACATTTAAACAAACAAACCAATTTACTCCATACCTCTGCAACAGCGCTTCTAAACCAGTTAACCACAGACATTAACCAGTTTACTGAACTGGGACCAGATGAGTTGAACTAAATAAATTCAATCTAAACATGTTTTCTCGTCTAAAAGCTGCAGCGACTCAAACACACAAAGACATTCTTTGTGTATATGTTTGTTATTTATGTGTGTGTGTCCTATTTTTATCTCCCCCACTCCTCCTCCTCCTCCTCCTCCTCTTCTTCTTCTTCTTCACTCCTCAGTCTGAACCAGTAAAACCATTAACTCTCAGCCGACAGCAGCGACACGCAGGGCAGGAAACGTGTTGATTGGTGTGATGAACGACAAACCAACAGCTGCTCTTTTTTCTCTTATAGACACACACACGCACACTCTCTCTCTCTCTCTCTCTCTCTCTCTCTCTCACACACACACACACACACTGTTGTCTCTCTTATATGAATTTGACATTTCAGCTCTGAATCTTTTCTCCTTTATCTTTACACCAACCTCATATATAAAATGCAACATTTAACTCACAGCTGTAGTTACATATCAGATCAATATTTTACATTAAATATGATGAGTTCAAGTGTCTCTGATATAAAATTAGAGTGTTTTTGTGTCTCTGAGTTTTTAGAAAACTCTCACATTGTCTTATCGACCTTGTATTGATTAAATGATCGGATATTTCACGATAAATCAAAGATTATAGAAACGTCCAGAATCTGAAAGCAGAACATCTAGAGGACCCCGAGCTTTGTACGTTGGGAACCAGTAGACTAAACTGTTTACTGTATGTAAAGCATTTCAGTGCTGCTCTAACATTGATTATTGATGACTGATTCCAATCCAATAATGTCACATAGAGATAGCTGTCACTGTACTTTTACTGCATGAACTGCTGTTTTTATACTACTAATACTTTCCTAAAGTAGGATTTAAAATTAGGTATATTTTGCAGTATTGTTCTGGTACTTTTACTTCAATAAAGTACCTGAATACTTCTTCTGGTTGCTGGATGGTAAAGTCGGATGGCAGATGGTTGCTATGTAGCTGTGGTTGCTAGGTGATGCTATGTGGTTGCTAGGTGGTTGTTAGGCATTCTGGGTGGTTGATCGCAGTGAAAATGAAATAAACTAAAAATAATTAACTTATAAATTAGACAGATACTCAGGAACAACCTGACTGAACTTCAGTATCTAAGTACCAGTTAGTATCTTTAATAATCTGAATTTATATTAATATAAATATATTATATTACAGTATTGATTATATTGCAACAACAGAACTGGTTGTATCTTCCAGCTCAGATACACACACTCATACACAACACAGTGGCAGATAATTACACACTGTGTGTTCACACTAAAAAGCCAACGTGCCGCTGAGCAAGGCACCAAGTCCCTGAGCAGCTCCTGTGAGACCATTATCAGGGTTTAATATCTTACCTGCACATGATCTCGTGGGTGAGGAGGACGCGACACATCTCCGGGTTCTTGTCCTGGCCTTCGTACAGGATAGCCTGATGGGACAGAAACACAGAGCGGTGAGACTCACTAAGGTACACTTATTATTATTATTATTATTATTATTATTATTATTATTATTATTATTATTGTTAGTAGTTCAGACTCTGAGGAGGGTCGAGGGTTGGTTGGTTCAACATTCAGATAAATCATTGTTTGTCTCTGGTTAAAACTAAATACTACTCTTCAGATTTTACCAGTTTACTGCATTTAAACCAGTATAAACTGTTTTTAAAAACCAGTTCAGACGTATTTAGTCCACATTCAGACCAGTTAATATATATAAATCAGAATACAGATGAACCAGTTTCCTGCCGCTGGGACCAGTTCACCATGTTGATGTGTGCGAACTCTCTGATTGGACCTCAGCACCAACAACAAAGTTAAACATGGCCGCCGACCCTCCTCCTCCACCAGCTCCCCTTTTGGTGGTCTCAGCCTCCTCCAGCCTTCCCAGAATTCCCTGCCAGATGGCGGGCGGCGCCCCAGGATGAAGCACCCCCCTCCTCCCCCTCCCACTCCCCCCCACCGAGCTGTCATGTCAGCGTCCGGATGACGGATGACCGCTGTGTGTGTGTGTGTGTGAGTGTGGAGCTTTTTGTAATACCCTGGTGGTTGTAAATGAACTCCAGTAACAGTGTGTGTGTGTGTGTGTGTGTGTGTGTGTGTGTGTGTGACTGTGTGTGCGTCCTCCCTTCTTTTCCTACAATGACCTACCACTACCTCATCCACCTTTATAGTCAAAACAGACCTCCGCCCTGCACACACACACACACACACACACACTCACACACACACACCCTGGGGGACAATACTTTTAGGATAACGACCACTTCTGCATTATTGATCCTAATGCTGGCTCTGTTCCTCTGGATTAAAACGCTCCAGTTTGACCAGGAGGGATGGGGATTGCATCAGGGACACACACACATACACATACACACACACACACACACACATACACGTGCGTTGTGTGTAGTTTGGTGGTCGATATTTATACATCATCATTCCTGATGCAAGAGTCCCACGAGTGTGTGATTGCATGTCCACTTTCATGCCTGTTTGTGGGTTAATGTCCACCTTCTGCTGCCAGCGTGTGCTCTGTTTGTCTGTCTCTGTGAGGACCGGCTGCAGCTTCACACCTCGACTGGGAGGACACGTTTAAAAGTAAGGACATTGTTTAAAAGTGAGGACGCTGTTTAAAAGTGAGAATGTTGTTTAAAAGTGAGGACATGTTTAAAAGGGAGTTTGTACATTGAGAGCCAAACTGGAGTCAGATTCCTTGTATGTGAACAGACCTGATCAATAAAGTGATTCTGATTTCTGAAAAGTGAGGAAATTGTGAGGTTTTTTAAAAAGTTATTTTTGTTCATGGAAGAACTTTTTTTTAAATTGAGGACTTTTATAAAAGTGCTGACATTTTTAGAAACTGAAAGTGAGCGCATGAAAACATATTTATAAAAGAAGACATTTAGAATCATCCATAAAAAGGACATTTTTGTAAATTAAAAATCTGGACGTGAGGACGTTTTTCTGGTCTGGAGTAAATAGTGAAGCAGTAGACAGAGAAATGAGACTGATTCTGGAGCAGTTCAGTCTCAGATTTAGTTTCTTCTAAAACTTTTTGTTTGTTGCTCTGAAATATTTTTCGCTCCTCTTTTAAAAATATGAAAACTGTCCCACAGAGATCTAACCGCTGATGTCACACTGCGATGTCGCTCCGCAGTCCAATCAGCATTCAGCTGCTCCTCGCTCTGGACGCGGGCCCCTAACACACCCTTGACGGGGTCTTATCGATCCACGGGGACTCCAGCCGACCCGTCTGTCAGGTCTGACTGTAGACCAATGGGGTGTCATGTAGTGGGAGGTGGAGGTGGAGACGTGTGGGGGTGGGGGGCGGTGTCAGGATTATTGTCTCCAGTGTGCCGTCGCTGTGCCACATTAGGGCCTATTGATCGGTTTCCGTGGCTGACGCTTTGTCGAGGAGCCGCTTGGTACATCGATTGGTGACATGCCGGCAGGGCCGAACCAGCGGGGAGGTGGGGTGATATGACTGGTTGGGGGGATACTAAGTGGGAGGTGTAACTGGGAGAACTGGTGGAGGTTAAAAAGTGTCATTTTATTTAATGTCACTGAATTTAAACGAGTGTTGGCATTGGTTAACGAGCAGATTTCTTCCATTTTGGACAGAATGAGCAACTGGGAAGACTGGGAATTTGCACCAGTAAATTTCAGTATCGACAGGATTCATTATGGATCTTAATCTACTTTACAGACTTTTATTATTTTAGTTTTACATGCTGATTTTTAGGCATTATTCGACTACTGGTCTCTGGATGTCTGCCTCTGTAATGAACTGAACTTTGTAGGAACCTGAAGGCAACACACTACATATACATAATGTATAATGTAATGTATAATATAATGTTTAATATAATGTATACAGGGCAGCAGGTCAATAATAATTCAGCTGTGAGCATTTTTTGGGTGAATTTGTATTTTAGAGAAATGAAGAAAAAGAGCTTTGTGTTTATTTTGACTTTGTCCTGAACAATGTTGAACAGTAATAATACAAAAATATAAACAGATTGTAAAACACAAATGAGCTGAGATGTGAATTTTAAAGCTGTTTTATGTTGTTTAATTTAATTTTGTAATAAATTAAAGATTTAATTAATGTCCATTCTTTCATAGTTGCAGTTTTCTCCTGTTAAATGTTCAGTAAAGTGTTTTAAGATGAAACCATCCATTAATTAAAATACCACAAATACACTTTAGATGATTGTTCACAGATTATATAATAATAATATTTTCAGTCGACCTTAAGGTGTGAGGAAGAGGACGATCTGGAGCTGAGAGAACTTGAGGAATGAATCCGGGAGGTCGGCTGGCGGACTCGAGTGGAATTTGGAAATATTTGGGGTTTTTTCTTGGCACAGATGCCGTTCGCAGGTTCAGATCCCACACGGGGGTTCTGAGTGAGTGAAAACCGGAAAAGTGGGAGGATCTGGAGTCGGCTAAAGACCGAGCCGCTCCACTGGAAAGGAAAACACATCAGTGCTGCTGGAGGAGGAGGAGGGTTGGACGGTTTGAGGAGAGAGTTTGAGAACATTCTGAGGTTAGAAACTGGGTTGATTCATTGAGTGTTTGATTTGCTTTCTGTTTTATAACCGGACTGTAAAGTCGGAGCAGGTTTCTGGACTCAGTGGGTCAGAGGAAATGTTTGTTTCTAGTGGAACTATTTGACAGGAAACAGAAAGTAGTTGTGGTGCGTAACTCACCCTGAAACCACAAACTGGTTCTGTTTGGATCAAACAAGTAGAGGTGGGGAATAATCGATCTTGGATGCATCAAGATCTTAAAGGATAATGACTCGATGCAGAAAAGTATCGAGTTAATAGGAAATTGAGCATGTTTATTGTTTATTAGTTTATTCGTCTTTTGTAAGATTTCTTCAGGACAGCACTGGCTCACAAACGCTCATATAATTGACCTCACTGCTGTATATGCTAACTGTACTAGCTGCTATTAGCTAGTTAGCAGTCCTATTAGCTGTCTGTACCCGGACTGGGAGCTGGAAGGACAGGGGCAATTTAAACACTACTAGTGTAGGAGCAGAGGGACCCAGCGGGGAATACTGCCAGGGAGCAGGGCCCAAAAGAGCCACAGAACCAGAGTGGGGCCCGAATGAGCCACAGTAACTGTTAACGTTATCCATCATATCAATCAGTCCACCAGGATTATTTTCAGTGAAGTTGGAAGTTATTTATTCTGAGTGTTGAACAACCAGACTGTGTGATGTTACACTGTGTTTCTACTTGTTCTGATTCACAATCATTACTGCTGATTAACAGGTTATAATCAATACAGTGATATCAAAAATAGATAGACACATTATAATCAATACAGTGATATCATGAGATTTAATGCTTAATTTGAACTGTTACTGATAGGCTGTGGCCAAACAAGGGCTTATAGACATGCAAACGTGTAGAGATGGTGCACTGATGGGTCCTGAATTGAATTGACACCTCTCCAGCTACCAGTCCAAATTCCACAATGTGGTTTGTGCTGGACTTGAACCCTCCGGTTTCCAAACCAAGTCCCTGCAGACTGAGCTACTACCGCCCACATGTTACTATCAGAGGAAAACTGGGAAAAAAATGGAAAAACCATCAAATTAAACGAATAAATGTGGAGTGTCTCTTAAACTCTGACCTTCTCCCTGTAACCAACCTGAACTTCATAATGAACCTGCGTCATTAAAGAAGGAGGTTATTAGACCTATACTGTTATGACAGTGTGTGAGCCAGTGGGAACCCCGACAGCCGAGTTTCAAACTAAATATGCAGGCGTATTCAAATTTTCCAGAACAACAGATTATTTCCAGGATATTTGGTCAATTGAATCCATTTCCAAGCATTTCCACAACTGGAAAACTGTCCATGTTTTCCACGTTTACCAGGACGCATCTGAATCTGAACCATGGGTTCAGGTCTGTTGTGTCTGTTGTGAGGTGTTGGTGTGGTTTCTCACCTGTTTGGTCATGGAGTCTATGAGCCGGACATAAAGATCCTGTTCTGTCCTGATGCCTGAAAGACACAAACAAACAAACATAAACAGCAGAAACAAACACTAATGAGCTGCGTGGTCGTAATTATGTGTGAGTGTGAGTCGACTGCCTGCTGACACATTTACTCCACCAACATACATACATGCATTAGCCTGATATGCTAATTTCATCCCAGAATGCAAAAAAAGAGAGAGAAATCCTCCCCAACAAAAGATTCTGTAAATGAATTCTGTTATTATTTATGTCCCAGTAGTGTATTTATGTTTTCTTGTCATCTGGTCCCAGCTACGCTAACCCCCCTCAGCAAAAACAAACATTAGCTCCAGAGCTGTTTATTATTTATAGGCCAGACTGCCTTTAACTGCCGGGCCCCCCCCCAGCCGCCCCGCCCCTCTCCCGCTGCCTCTTTCTTCAAGGATAACAAGGAATCCTCATTCTCCGACAAATTAAATATCAATCAGGATTGCTTGTCTTTTATTAGCTATGCATCCGAGCGTAAATGTGACACAAACACGACATGGGGTGGAGGAAGCAAATTGCAGAGAACACCTGTTAGCGGCGGAGGAGCTCTAATTGTATTCGAGGCTTTTTTCCTTTCTTGTTTTTCGGGCCGTTTCCTCGCAGCTTCCTCTGCTTTCTAATTGACATGATTCACTCCTCGCGCCGCGGCTGAGTGCCGAGCAGTCGGCACCACTAAATGGCGGCTATCTGTCCCGGTTGCAGATGAGGTCAATTACCTCCGTACGATGCTAATCCGACGCCGCCGACTCATATTAGAGTGATTTATCCCCCTTTGGAAGGAAACGCTCTTTTATGTCCCACTTTATCTGGTGTTTCTGCAGGGGTCTGAGAGCATTACGGCCGTCCTCCTCCTGCAGGTCTGGACTCGTGCCAGCACAGAGCCAAGCTGTGTGTTTTGAATCAGCAAAAGATCCCTCCGCTAACCCCCCCCACCCCCACACCTCAATGGACAAAACAGAGTTCAGGTTTGGTTAGTTGTCAGATATTCCAGATGTCTGTGAAGCTGCTGTCTCTCTCTCTGTGTGTGCTGATAATGAAAAACTTTTTCCAGCCTCGCAGTTCACTTCCACTATAAGTCCGCCGAGGTGACCTTTAATATAAATTCCTCTAATTCATGCAGGAAAGTTCAACTGCAGACCAACACAGAAACCTGCGAGTTCATCAATCAATACCTGAACAGACTCACCTGACCTCCAGTGCAGAGGTGCCATTTAAAAAAGGCCAAATTTAAATCTATAATCTGTAACATTCCCTCATTAAACAGTGTATAACCTCTAGCGCTATGTTCTGTATGGAACTGATTCAGTCAATAATCTATAATCATTAAGAGTGTATAAACTCTAGAGCTATGTCCTATATGTAGTTGAGTTGTGTTCTTACATTATCCTAAATAATTTTAGATTTTTAAGGTGGAACTGCTTTATTCAGTGTGTTTAAGGTGGAACTGCTTTATTTAGTGTGTTTAGTGGTTTTAATCAGCAGGTCTGTTTGTTTTGGAGAGGAGGAGACCTCTGTGGATAATTGGACTCCCAGTAGGAACCTCCTGAACCATGAACACTGAAGGAATCCTAACCGGGAGAAGCTGACTGCAATGACACCAGTGGTGGTGAAGACAACAACTCCCATGATCCCACGCTGCTTCACCACCTCATCTACGTTCCTCTGTTGTTGAGTCTTAATTTCAGGCTGTCAGTCAGTGTATAAGAGAGTGTTTCCACGACTGTTTCAGGTCCTAAAGACGTAAATATTGGACTCTGTGCTGTAGCTGCTTTCTCTCTCCAGGGCTGCAGACCTCATTAGGAGGTTTAATCAGCGGTCTGGGACACACCTGGTCCCGGTGAGCTCCATGAATAAATCCAGAGCAGCAGCCAGTTCTGTTTGAGCCTCCTCACTCTACAGCGCCTTTATATGTGGCTTTTGTTTGCTTTTGTGCGTTTTTACAGCACAACATCTCCTCCCCACACCACACCGTAAACCCTAACAGCATGTCTTCATAAAGAGGTAAGTTAACACAACTCACTCACATGAGTTAAACCCAACTCTGTAATAACTGGTGGCTCAAACAAACAGGACCTGAACCCAGGAGACCACTGCTGGTGTCCTATTAAAACCAAAACTAAACACATAGTTTAAAGTAACTTGAGTAACTTTGTGTGGTTACAGATTACAGCTCCCTCACTTCCCCCTCACCTTACAAGCATATAGGAGAAACTACAGTGGCTGCGAAACGCTGTAGGCCTTATCTAGAGCCAGTGTTTGGTTTGTCCGTTCTGGGCTCCTGTAGAAATGTGTGTGAACGTAACCATAAACATGTTAATCTGCATCAGTTGTCAGGAGCACACTTTGCAGATAAGTTCAATAAGAAAACAAAATCTTTGCCTTCAGTATTTTTATTTTCTAATCTGACTCCAGCAGGACCACATCGTTTATTAGCTCCTTCCAAAACCGCCTCATTATGTACAGACTCCAGATCTGTGTATCTGCTGTTCTGTGTGTGGTTTTCTCACCGTTGCTGTAGAGGAGTTGTAGCCTATAGTGGATCCCGTTGTTGGTCTTCTCTCCATTGTACTCCTGTCACACAAACACACAGATCACACGTTACACGCCGAGTTACCGCCATGAAGGTGAGATCAAACGTTTACAGTTGTCGAGCAGCCGCCGGCGAGGCTGCACACAGCGGGCAGCTTCAGTGCTCACAGTCAGACCTGCTCCTGTGTTCATGTACTGCACTGTAGTAGCACTGTAAACTCTGTAAACTCTGTAAACGCTGTAAACTCTGCAAATAATGCAAATACTGTACACTCTGCCTATAATCAGACACTGTGCTGTAAGTGTTGGAAACACATCTGATCACACACTGGTTTGTATTTTTTATTTTATTGTCTGCTTAATGCTGTGTGTAATCATCATTTTTTTGTTATTCTGTGCTATTAATCAATTTATATGCTCTTGGATCTCGTCTGTGGAGTTGTTTTCCACTCTTTTTTTTTTAAGTTAGTTTTTTGGGCCTTTTATTGGCTTTATTAGATAGTGACAGCTGTAGATAGACAGGAAAGGTGGGCAGAGAGAGGGGATGACACGCAGCAAAGGGCCGCAGGTCGGATTCGAACTGGGACCGCTCTACCGACTGGGCTCCCCTATTTTTCAACTCTTTATAAAGCACTTTGACACACTTGACATTTGAAGATGTTTTAAGTTACATTTAAAATTTGCATGCAATATTTTTCAGACTCAAAGTTTAATATAAAATGTCTCAATGAGAAAAGAGAGTTCAGAAATCACCTTTCTGTCTTTCTATGTTGTAATGTCGACATCATATCTCAAATTTTAAACTTTTGCCTGTTAGTAATAAGCTAAAAGGTCAGGATTATTTCTGACTGAGTAAAAATTGCCACAAAAGAAAGAAAATGGATGAAAGGATAATAAATAATAAAAATGACTTTTTAAATCAGAAAAATCTGTTTTTTTGCTCTTTTGTTGGCAGGAATAAGCTTCCATATAAAGTCTGATTATTTTAAGGAAAAGAGAAAAGTTTTCAGCGTTATAACTGTCATTACTACAGTTTATATTTACTTATTGTTCAGTTTGAATTAGAAGCAGCTGGATCATGATAACTGCTGGCTGACCTTTGACCTTTGACCCCCACAACCAAGGGATAATGTGACAAGCCAGACGTCTTTCTCTCTCTCCGGTCTGTCTGTTCTGTGTCTCCCTCTCTTGTTAACAAAAATTTCTGTGTGTGTGTATGAACAGGACTCATTACAGCCACCAAAACACTGAGAGAGAGTTGTGTTTGGAGATAAAAACATCTTTTATTCTCTCTCTCGTGCCCCCCCTCCCCTCCCCCGTCTCCTGAACCTCTCTCACCCCTTCCTCTCTTTCTCTTTTCAACCTTTATTCCACTTTTATTTTTCTTCTCGCTCTCCTTTCAGTCTCGTCAGTCGGCCGCTCGGTGCCAACAGTGCCTGCGAGTGTTGGCTCAGTCCCAGTGTGTGTGTGTGTGTGTGTGTGTGTGTGTTGGGGGTATCGGGGGCGAGAGACTAGAGGTCAAAGCAGAGGTGAGGTGAGCGAGTGAGTGGGTGGAGTGGAGGGGAGAATTTAGTGCCAGCTGGCAACCGATCAAACAACAAACACTCCCAACCTGTCTGGAAATTATTATTATTATTATTATTATTATTATTATTATTATTATTATTATTATTAATAATCATTGTAGAAGTAGTATTTTATATGATGTAACCATAAGTCTGCTGTTATTCTATGTTTTTGTTATCATTAATCAATCTCACGTTCGACTCAAACCAACAACATGTGACCTGTCCGTCCGTCTCTAAATACTCTCTGACTCCCTCTCTGTGGCTCTGAGCTCATTGGTTCCTACTGAATATTTTAAATATACCTCACAAATATTCTTTATAAATTAAACTTTGTGGTCTTGAGCAATAATTCCCAATTTCTTTCCTTTTCTATCAGTGAGTAAACTGACTGTATTTACTGTATATTTCATATTATATTGATCAGTATCAATAACAGCAGAGAACAGCTGATCAACTGATCAATGAACACAAACAATGAACTCAATAACGGCAGAAAGTTTGATTATTTCCTTTGAATATTGATCAGAGATAAGTTTTCCTGATATTGAAATGAATAAAATGCTGGGATATCAACCTACTGTCTATATTTACATTTTTCATACAACCTTCAGCGGCGAATGAATCCCCATTAGGTGCTCTAGTAAATATTTGTGGCAGCCAGACGTATAAATACAATTTTTAATAGTTTTTGACTCTTTAAGGTGGGTAAACATGGCCTTACCTTGTCTTTCTCCACAAAGTCTACGTAGGAAGTCCTCTCGATCTCGACCGGCTGACCCTGCCTGTCGTACAGTGCCAGCACGAAGTGGAAGAAGTTGGACTTCCTCAGGTTGGACGGAGGCTGCTTCTCAAAGTGAGCTCGGGCTAAACCCACACCGCTGAAACAGATCGAGAGGAAAAACGTTATCAATACATATATCAATACATATATCAATACATATATAAACAGCCAAGGTAACTCTTCACTTCATGTAGTTACTATAGAAATATTTAGAGCAGATAATGAATGACAATGTAATGATGTAATAATATAAAATGAGTTCTTATAACTGTTTTATAATGTGTTTTACATAATATATATGTATATACCTTTTATCAGTAAAAATATTTGCCTGTTCAGCACATTTAAACTACAGCTGCAACTAAGGATTATTTCTATCTATTATCTATAATTTTCTGAATTAATCAGTTAGTTGTTTGGTCCATAAAATGTCAGAAAATGGTCAAAACAACCCATGGCCCAATCACGACATCTTCAAATGTTCAAAAATTATTGCATTTCATGGTGTACATCACAGAGGATGAAGGAAACCAGAAAATATTCTCATTTGAGAAGCTAAAATCAGAAAATGTTAAAAAAAATTTCTTAAAAAACAGAAATATACAATTGGATCCTGAGCCCCCATTTGTTGCTTCCTCGTGTGATCAGGAATCATTTAGGGAATTGATACAGAGTGCCAACAGAAAATATCATAACCAACCTGAAACTCTTAATATTTATTTTGAACAGCAGCCAACTAAAGTAATCCTAAAGATACAACACATTTTACACGTCTGTATAATCTCACAATTGTTATCAGAATATTTACTGTCAAAGCGCATTAAGAAACGTCTTCGATTTTCTGGACTACACCGAAGCGTTTGTGGGGGCGGAGCCAATAAAACATTCATCTCATTACTGGTTTCCTCCTGCAGCAGTATTAAAGATGTATCTGATAATACACAAACTAAACATTTTCTGCTGCTGCTTCACAATAAAAGTACTCCAAAATGGGTTGCTTTTATTGTGAAACAATAAAAATAATAAGAGTGAGAAAGCAGCTTGTCATTGATCCTCCTAATTCCTCTTAATTCAAAAATAATCCTGACAGGAGTTTAAACCGCGTCTGAAATAATTTCTAAACTGTATTTCAAACTGTAATTATTAATTCTGACTCTGATCAATCAAATTGATGAGTAAAGTGTTTAAGTGTGAAATGAGACTTGGGAGGACAATGATGGATGAGGAGGAGCGAGTCGAAAACTATTCAGGTGACAATAGTAACTGAAAGAGGGAGGTAACTGTGTGTGTGTGTGTGTGTGTGTGTGTGTCTGTCTCTGTGTGTGTCCTCCTCTCTGTAAGCACGACCTTTTACATAAAAGATAGAAAAACTGTGGAGACAGAGGCCAAAACCCTGGAGAGATGAGACTCTTCCTCCAGTCTCAGAGTCAGGGAGGAGGAGGAGGAGGAGGAGGAGGAGGAGGAGGAAGGCATTATCTGTCTCCATACATTATATAAAAAATGTCTGTGTGGCCCATTGTAACTTTCTTAAAGGAACATTTGAAGCCTGGGGTTTAGATTTACTATTTACAACCACTGAAGTCAGGAATCCTCCTTCAGTTCAATCAGACACTGACTGACACAAACTCACATTCCTGCTAAATAACAACTGAACAACCAGGAAATGTGTTTGATTAGAGTTCTGTTAGTATTAAATTAATCTATTGTGTTTACATTAATTAAAGGATTGGTTCATGTTTCTTGGACACGATTCAACACAATGTTGGTCCAACAAGAAAACCTAATTTTGAATTGTGAGATTCTTTTGGGCCAACTTAATTTACTTGTTTAATGTTACAACTGGAAAATTGTTTAATCAATCATATTAAATTAAGTTGGCTTTCCATGATTTAATTAAGTAAATTCAAAGAATAACGTTTTAGTGTAACTTACATAAAAAAGTACAACAAGCAACAAGTCAGAATATAAAATAAGTTGTTCTTGTTGGACCAACAATTTAATTTATAATCATTCAACAAACATGAATCAAGTTAACATAAACACAACTGATTAATTTAATGTTCTACTTGCACAGTGCAGTGTGACGTTAATCTGCTCGTTTGATCACCTTTCAGTGCTGTTTCATCCTTATTTAACCACTTCTCACAGTTAGCTTTGTACATATTGTTAATAGTATTTACTGTTCGTTATTGTCTACAGTGTTTTTCATCATTCGGATTGTCTAATCACCTCAATGTTTTTAGAAAGGGAGCTAGCTTAGCCAGTTAACTAGCTTAGCTGGCTGCTAGATTGAAGAAATCAGCGTCAAGCTCATGAGGAGGGCTGCTCAAAAGTTATAAAAGTTTTTCTTTGAATGAACTTAATTAAATCATGTAAAGGACTACCATGTGATTAAATGTCTATTTACTAGTGTAATTGTAAAATTAGTCATAGTTTACTCAACTCAAGTAAATTAAGTTGGGACAACAGAATTGCTTTGTGCTGAAAGAAAACCATTTGATCCTGTGGAAATATTTTACATAAACCAAACACAGAACTCATCACAGAATAAAGCTGAAGGGCTCCACAGACAGCTCCAAAGCTTCCACTCACACCGACCCAAAACCTCTGGAAATACATAATAACCAGCATCTCCCCAGTCGCCTTCCCTCTGCCTTTAAAGAGACCTCACTCCCATCACTCACCTACATAAAGACACACAGTGGTGTAGTGGGGCCTGGGGAAGTGGGTATACGCTTAATTTCTGCCCCAAATTTGTTTAAAGCAAATGATAAACTTCCTGTGTCATAAACAGTGACATGTGAGACTACTTCTGCATATTTAACTCACCAAAAATGGGCCAGTAGTATTTTCCCAGTAAAGTTCTTTATGAAATCAACATTAGCAACAGAAGAGGAACAGATTTTACAGTCAATACAGACCCAAAAGACAAGGGAGACAACTGTATAATTATGTGTGAGTGACATATTCCTCACTTCATCCACTCGAGCAAATCAGAGTCATGACTTCGCCATCCTACAAAAAAAAAATCAGCTTGCAGAACACTACTGAGTGAGGTTCACCAGAGGGGATTTATATGTATACTCTGCACTCCACCACTGAACACACAGATACCACAACACCAGACTGATCGCCATCACCGCGGTTACAGGAGACACAGACACGAAATAACAATGCATATTTACATTGTACATACCAGTTTGGATTAATTATACACTACAGCTGCACAATGAATCAAAATATCATCAAAATCTCAATATGATGATGTCTGTGGTTGACAGGACTTTATTGTAATAAATACGGTAATTTACAGTAAAAGGACATTAGCACTTTTAATTTTAAGTTGGGTTTTTATTACATATTTTAGTATTTTTGTACAATCAGCAGAAGCAGTTTTGCCGCCAGATATGACCGTGGTTTTCTGTACAATTTATTATTATTTTATTCCATATAAATTCCTTTAAAATTATTGTTATAAATAAAGGTTTTGCCATGAGCTTTGATGTACGTGTTTTACTGTTACAGATACTGAATTTAATCTATTTAAAGGTTATGATATTTTACTGTCATAGTTTGACAGTTTTTTACTGTAAAATCTACAGACATTATTTACACATAAGTTGCGTTTAAATAATAAATAAATAAAGCTTGAGTGTGTGACAAACAGCTTTATAAAGAACTATTGTGGTTCAGAGAGATCCTGGTCTACAAATGTTCTCCACATGCAAGAAAACATGTTTGTTTGGTATGGACCCAAAAATATGTCACATCATCATGAATTAAACAGGACTGTTTTCAGTGAAAAAGATTATTGTGATGCAAAAATCATTTTATGCATGAACAAAGGGGGAAAGCACCGTTACCTGAATAAAATTTCAGATTTATCTGAATTTGAACATTGTGATAATGTAAGAACATAACTCAACTATGTATAGAACATAGAGCCAGAGTTTATACACTGTTTAATGAGGACATTTTCCAGATTACAGCTTTAAATTCATAATCTTTTAGTAATTGTGTCACAAATTCCCAGAGCACACTTCTGATAAATGATTGTGAATGTCTGAAATCAACTTTATGTATTGATAAAAGATAAATAATGCTGGAAAATACATATAAATTATGTCAAATCATATCAAGTTAAAGTAAAATATTTTATTTATAAAATTACAGATTTCTTAAAGCAGGCAAATGATGATGATAATGATATTAAATGATTTTATTTCCAATTTAACATTTAACATTTTTCCTTTAATGATGTTTTTCTTCTCTCTTTTGTCATCGTATTTTGATTTAAAGCCACATTATTGTGTGAATGTGCTTCAGCATCATATCTGCAGCATTTAAAAAGGCTTCTAGTGAGTGTGTTAAGAGGAAAACACCAGCCATGTTAATGTCAGCAGCTGATTTTGGGAAAAGTAGATAAAAATCCTTGTTGATCCTGAAATAAAATCGATGCTCCTGCAGGAAGTGACCTCTGCTCACCGTACGCAGAACCTCAGAGCATCCGAGGGGGAAATGCTCAAAGCAACGGCCGAATATTTTTACATCAATCTCATTTTCCTGCTTGTTTTGTTTCCTAAAACACTTTATGATCAATATGATCGCCCGGGCATAGATAAATATTTATTCATGCTCAGGGTTTGTTTTTGGAAACTTGCCCACTCTCTCTCGGTCTCCGTGTTTCCCGGCTCAGGGGTGTATTCCCCAGACGGCAGATTAATACAGCCGTGACCTTTCTGCACCCCCATTACCAATGCTTAATGCCTCATTTGTAGGCCGGTTTGTTGGAAGCTAATTCTTCAGACTCGCAGAGTTCTGGCTGGGTGGACGGTGGCGGAGAGAGGAGCTTGCAGGAGGAGGACGGCAGTGGCGGCTCAGGTGTGTGTCGGTGAGGTTAGAGTCTGTTTTAAAAGGAGGCTCGGTGGAAATAAAGCAGCAGAGTGTCAAAAATGCAACAGTGTTAAAATGAAAAATAACACACAGTGCGGCAGGCTTCAACACTTTCACCACCAGATATTTTCAATGACTTCCTGTGAGAAAAAACATCCACAAGCATCTGTTTTCATCCATGTTGCTATTTCAGGGCTGATGATACTACCAGAGCTTCAGGAAACATCCTTTACTGAAGTGATATATCAGAAAACACAAGAAAAAGTGTTACTTAAAGCCCCTAAAAGGAACGTTGGAACGTTTCATTGATTTCAAGGGGAATCCGACCCAGTGGCAGACATTAAGAAAAACTCTCTGATGAGTTTGTTAGCAGCAGCTCAGCTCAGTCTGTTAGCTGTTTATTTTTACCATCCACTCTTTAGACCTTGGTGGTTTTTATCTCCTAACCGGGAGAAGCTGACTGCAATCATAGCAATAGTGGTGAAGACAACAAATCCCATGATCCCACGCTTCTTCACCACCTCATCTAACTTCCTGTTTTGTTACTGTGTTGAAGTGATAGACCCCCTAGTGGCAGAAATTACATATTGTACAACAGATGTTGTTTTAAATTACCACAGAATATGTTTGTATCGTCTGTATAAAGAAGATATTTTAAATATGTAATTTATGTACAAAATATGCAATCATGGGCCCAACACGGAGCCTTGAGGAACACCTTAAGTAACTGCGTTCAACAATTTGTGGATATTTTCACTACCTTTAACACTCAAATAAACACAGAAATAGCATGGATTTCCTAAGTGCGGTGAAGTAAAATCAATCATCAGTAACGTCTAAAACATGCAGAATATTCCTAATAATAATCACTATCATGGCACTGTGCCCCAATCCTCTACTGCCTAACAAACCTTGATACAGATTTTTTATTTTATTTGTAAGAAAATTATGGTGAAGCGTAGCTTTCAACAATAAAACAAACACTGGGCTGAATTTGGCACCTGTTTCATCCCTCAAAAGCATCACTTCCACCACTAAACCAGCCCATTATCCCAATTACACACAATGCTCAGCAGCATCCAGACAGCCGATCGCTACGGCGACTGAGCCGCCGCCGCCACCACCATTGCCACCGCTCCTCCTCTCCTCTCTGCTCTGCCTCCACTCAGAAAGCTCGTTAGCATTATTATTATTTCAATTATGCTAATTGAGACTGCATCCACTCGTCGCAGCGCCTCGTATCCGGCTGTTAGCACTTGGCACAAGGTGTAATAAAAACAGTATCGATGGCACACGGCTCGCTCCAACATGCCCGGAGTGTAAATCACACACCAGAGAGGAGACACACACACACACAGAACAAACACAGCGAGCAGAACGAGGGCCGCGGCCGACGATCTGCACGTTTCCACCACAAAGCCTGAAATTAAAGGTCAGCGGGAGTCGTGTCGAGCACTCTGCAAACAATTACTGAGCAAGACAGCCGTTCCTCGCTTCATATCACACACGCAGGCTGCATACATTGACTGCCTGAATATCAGCAATAAAACCTGAGAGGTTGATCTTTTCAGCCACTGATCCCAGTGAGGAATGTCTTCTACTGGTTCTGCTTCATCTGCTTTAAACTCACATTGTTTTGTTCCAGTTCAAACCAACAGAACTTTATTTTAAATTCCAGCAGAGATCTCAAAGTTTCCAAAGATACCAAATCTGTCCGCTGAACTTTGTCTAAAATGATGCAGCCATAAAAACATGGCATCTGTGCTCAGTGAGGGTATTTCTTTAACTTCAACTTACTTCAACATACAAACAATCGTTTTCTGGAAACAAGCTGATTTCTGTTGGAGACATTCTGCACATTGGTGGGACAGGATGGAGGATTATGCAGTGTAGTGCAGTGAGAGTAATGTGTAAAACATGCAGAATGGTCCTTTAATATCAGTACCATGGCACTGTGCCCCAAACCTTGATTCAGATAGTGGAGCCAAGTTTCCAAAGATCCCAAATCTATCTGGCTGAATTTTGGGGGAAATTATGCAGCAGACAGAAAGAATGCAGCAATATAAACATGGAGTCTGAGAGTTTCACTGAACATCACACAGAAACAATATGATCCATCAGAGATATAGATTGAAGAATTTAGAAAGAAATGTAAAAGGACCGTATTTATATAGCACCTTTCTAGTCTTCTGACCACTCGAAGTGCTTTGCACTCCACATTTGTTGGCAGGACAGGAACAGAAACTAATTCATTCAAACACAATGGTGGAAATGTATCTTCAGTATCTTGCTCAACGACACCTCAACATGCAGCAGGAAGAACCGGGGATTAAACCGTCAACCTTCTGATTAGTGGACGACCGGCTCTACCTCCTGAGCCACAGCCACCTGTCAAGAGACTTCATACTTTCTTTACAGCAGCTTTCCTGCAGCTCTCTGAACAGCTTAGGTTTATTTATGAGGTTAAGAAACACTGTTAGCCTGCTGCTAACACTGTGTGCTCTTTCATAACTGACCAGAAACAAACACCTGTAACTCCGGTTCCTACAGACACTAGACTGACATGAGATGTCTGAGAACTTGATAAATGGCTTTGTAAATCCTGGACCAATCATAGTTTTAGAGTCGAAGGTTTAATCTTAAAGTGTCTCGTTACGTTTTTTTACTATCTGAAATCAGAAAAGTTTGAATTAGTTTTCTTCAAACCAATTAATCAATTATCAAAATAGTTGGTGATAAATTTAATAGCTATAATTAACACAAAAAGCAACTTTCGTTCTTACTGCTGGAAGAAGACTCCAAATTGATCAGAACAGTTTGATCTGATATCACATTAAATGATCTGTTTCTGATCTGTTGATTATGCGTATGATCGTCTTGTATAGCGATATCAAGTCTCTGGAATATAAACTGGCTGTACTCCAGCTGCTTTGTGCTAAAACTGGGGAAACGTGAATAAAAATGGCTGCAAATTAAACTCTGTTAATCCAACAAGAACTGAACTCCCAAAAGCCAAACACCACGAACGAGTTTTAACCTTCGATTGTCAGATTTTATGTCCAATCGAAAAATGCAGCAGCACAGAAACAAAACGCTGAAAACCATCCTGATACACTCACACACACACACACTCACTTACATACACACACACACTCACACACACACACACACCATGACATTAATCAAACAGGAGATGGAGTGTGACCGCTGTTTGAGTCTTTAACCAGCGTGGTCTGCTGCATCACACACATAAATACACACCAGCCTAATGAGCCATACAGCACACACACACACACACACACACACACTGGCTGGCTGCCAGGATGTTAATCAAATAAACAGTGGATGTTTAAATCTGATTCAGTGGGAAACAAACTCAGATCAAACACACCCTGACAGGATACACACACACTTATACACACACATATTTATACATACACACACACACACACACACACACACACACACTTATACACACACATATTTATACATATACACACACACACACACACACACACACACACACTTATACACACACATATTTATACATATACACACACACACACTTATACACACACACACACACAAACGCACACACACACACACACACACACACTTATACACACACACACACACACACACACACACACACACTTATACACACACACACACACACACACACACACACACACACACTTATACACACACACACACACTGGAGGTTGTGGTTTGAGTCTGGACGTTAAACTCAAAGTTAGTCTGAGCTGAGATTAAACCAGACTGACTGGATGCTAATAGATGCTAACATGAAGACTCCACTGTGAACCTTTGTTTGTTGTCTGAAAAGGTCCAGAGAGCCCACAGAGGAGGGGGAACTCTGAGGATCCACAGTGAGAAGAGCAAATCTGGTCCATAATGAACCATTTCTACTGTTTCTGTTCATCTTCACCTCATCCACCTCATCATTATCATCATCATCATAATCAGTAAAACAATGTGCACATTTTAAATACTTAAATAAATAAATGATTCTCATTTTGTCTTCTCAGAGACAGAATATCTGCGTAACGTTAAAGCTCTCGTTTTTTACCTCATCAGTAAAACAATGTGCACATTTTAAATACTTTAAACCTGAGAACAAATAAGAGCATTTAGCAGGAGGAAGAACATTTATTTAACATCCCACAACCCACCTGTGGGTGTCTGACAATGAATGTTATAGATTACTGATAATCTATAGAAATATAGAATATAGAAATATCTACAGGAAATACTTTGTCCCCAAACGCCATCAAGGTGATGAATGAAAGAAGAGATAACAGGAGTTCTCCTGACTTGCTGCAGATTTCTGCGCACTGCGTTAATGTGAAGTTGTGTACAGTGAACATACTGAAGACAAAGTTCCACATTGTGGTCAATGAAGTATTCTTTAGTGGGACTGTCACCAACCACCGACTGTACGTTAACACCGACACTACGGCAGCTTAAACACACTGAGCATTAAAGTGCTGTACAGCTGCTGGTGAGTTCAGCAGCTTGATGGAAGAGTCGCACTGATCCAATGGAGAGACCCGTCTCATAGAGAATGCCTACATGTGATGACCTTTGACCTGTGGGAGCATGGACATTTTCATGTTTTTAATTGTATTTATGTGTGAATGAACCATCTGTCTCTCCTCTGTCTGCTCAATAGCATGGGAGAAACTACTACCAATCGTAACTGCTGAATGCTGTTTGCGTTATTACTGTTTGCTATAGAAGCCCATTTCTTACATTTATGAGATAAAAGGTCACACAGTGGGAGAAACTGGGATTTACTGAGTTTATTTTATACATTTTCTTACATTTGGTAAAATCAAGAAGGTCTCGCGACTCCTCGTGAAGCTTTGACGACCCCTAGTGACTCAGTGTGTGACTGTGGCTTTAACTCGCTAACGTACATAAAGCAAATATCCACAGATACGTCAGGATGTGTGCGTTTATATTTTTTTATATTTCTTTACATAAAAAGTCAACTTGAACTGAACTCAGTGACAGAACTGAAAGATCAGGAAACATCAAACTGCTCTTCTGTTTGAGCTCTGAACGTTAACACTGGATGTAAATGTGTCCTGTATCGACCAGAATGAGTGTAATTACTACTGAACACACAGACACACACACACACACACACACACACACACACACACAAACACACACTCAGGACTTCCTCTCTAATTGCTATGGAAGTCAGGTTTGGACGGTTAAAATATGCACATATTGTTCACGTACAGTGTGTGTGTTGATTTATGCAAGACTGCACAATTACCCACGAATACATTTACCCAATCAGCCCCACACACACACACACACACACACACACACACACACACACACACAGTGTTTGGTTAGCTCTTATTAGCCGTGTAATATGAACTAATGAGTTGAGGCTGAAACATGGTGAGAAGACAGCAGGCCGAGTGTGTGCCTGTTAATATGTCATTGGATGAAACCCTCCTCCCTCCCTCCCTCCTCCCCTTCTTGATTTCATTGATAAATCATTCATCAATAAATTCAAATCTCTGCTCCTCTGTTTCCTCTTCCTGTCTCTAATATTTAAAATGTTTCATTAAATGAGCAGAAAACATTCAGCCTCAATAATCAATAATTCAACACCGATCAATCATTATCAGGTAACACACAACTCAGTTTATCAGTAATAGTAAATAAAAACAGGGAAATGCTGAATTATACTGAATTAATTAAATTTGTTAAACCACCAGACTCCATTTGAAAAAATCATCTATTTGACATTTTGAGTTTTCTTTGTATTTACACTCACAAATAAACGTTAATTTTCATTTTCTTTTCAATTTCTGGCTTTGTTTTCATTCATCAAACAGGGTAACTACAAGTAATCAGATTACATTACATGTATGTCTACATCTGCTTAATCCAAGATTTGTTTGTTTTGTTTTTTGCGGTCTCCATTAGAAATGCATTGTGGGAGGGTTTTTTTGTCCACCGGCGGTCTGCTGTGGGTTCGACGGCGGCGGTGCCATTGGGGGAGGAAACGCCCGCTGACTGATTTCCATTTGTGCACCTTAATAGTGTGTGTCATTCCTAATTAGGGCGACTGGCTCGGGAAAACGATGGCTCGATGCTGAAATGGCTGCTCCTGTCATGCTGCAATTACCAACAAATTAGTCTTTAGACTGAGGGGCTTCTGCACACGCTCACACACACTCCTGACCGAGCCTGTGTGTGAGAGTGTGTGTGAGCGGTGTGTGTGAGCGGTGTGTGTGCTAATTAGTACGTTCTGTAAGGTGTTCAATGTGTGAAAATGAAAAGCAGACGAGGTTTCACGGACGTCAAACTCCGACCTGCAGCTGTTTGTTCTGCAGTGACAACACTGACAGCAGTAGGACTAACACACACACTACCACTGATAATACAGATAATACTGATAATACTGATAATGGCAGACTGCTGCATTCACATCCCAGTATCATGTTGTACCATTAAACTCTCACACGAACCATCTGAACAACATTTTAACGCCTGAAAGCATCAAACTGGTTTGTGTGGTGCATTCAGGGTCCAGTTAATCTGAGTTTTCCCGCTCAAGCAGCTGTTTCCAGATGTCTTTTTAGGTTGGAAATTATTTTCTTTTTTTTTTGGCTTCAAACTCTTCAGATTTATTTGAATGTGAAGAGGAATTTTTTCACATCTTTGAGGTAATATTTTACCTCTGTGCCGCTCTCAGGATGGATGGAGAGCCGGGCTAATGCAGCTGCACGTTTCCTCTACTCAGCTGTTTCCTCCCAAACACATCCTTTACCCACACACTGCCTGTCACACACACACACACACGGCCGCGGCCAGGCCCATTAGTTTGGTCACCTGCTCCTCTCAGACGCAGCTCGGGTTAATTGTTTGCAGCTTTTTTTTTTGTGCGTCGCTGCTTCTGATTAGCCGAGTGGCCTCGCGGGCTGACATTCAGCAGAGGGCCGCGAACGAGCAGACAAAAAGCTTGAGTGTCGGCGGTTTATTTACACGAGTCAACTTCACTTCTAGCAGCACAGCGACGATGAGGACGACGTGTCGGGGAGAATTTACAGTAACGAGGCTGACGCGGCGTCTGCTGGCTGTTTAATTATCTAACACATTTTTAAGGCGGCGTTCAGGAGAGTTTAATTGTGTGTAGAGAAGGAGGGAGGGAGGGGAAAGAGAAGAGGGGTGTTGACAAATGCAAATGCAGGAGGAAGTGCGTTTTTTATCACCAGGGTGGGAAAATAAAGATGTTTGAACGCAGGAGGGGAAAGAGCAGGTAGGCCTCGCCTGACCTCTCCATTATCCCTCGGCTGCCGCCATGACTTACGACTCTCTGATAAAAACTCTCCCGGCGCTCAGATCCATCACTGCCACACTCCACGGATCTGTCTCCGTGTACAAATTCCCACCAGCCCACCCCCGAGGAGCACCGAGCAGGACGGCAAACGCCCTAAGATTGAGTCAATGACGAATGACGCCG
>JAGRRF010009836.1:786481-800368 GCA_019097615.1 Morone chrysops
CTGAACTCCCCCACCTCCCCCCACAGAGCCTGGGAACTTGTACTTTATAACCCCCACACCCTCCCCCACCCTCCCCCACACCCTCGCTTTAACCCCAGAGGACAAAGATAGGGCGTGGAGGGCAGGATCACTCACTCTGCTCGCTCTTTTAGCTCCCTTTTTTTTCCTTTCTGCCAGAAGGGTCAAGGGAAATCTGTTCACCTGAAGGTTCACAACACACACGTGCACACGCACACACGCACATGCACATACACACCTACCAACACTGCAGGAAAAACCTCTGCCTCGTTATTGAGCCCTAAAAGTCTGTTTTTTTCCAGAAAAACAAGCACAAAAATCAGCTCAGAGAGTTGAATGTTCCAACCAGACTTCATTTAAAAATCACTCGTTTTAAGGATTTTCCAGAATTTGCTTCAGTGTCATTAAAGAGGATATATTCAGGCTTCAGTTCGCTGAATGAGCATCTAGAAAACAATGTTTCGTATTTGAAACTTCTTGCTTCAGATGCATTTAGGGGAAATAGTGTCGCACAGTTTCATAAAACACACTCGAACTTTGTTACGGACAGAATGATAAAGACTTATTTTCATCAATGTCACTTGTGTCTTCCAGCATTTATCAAGATGGAGGAACGTTTAATGTCTGACAGACTTTAATCACAAGAACAAATATTATTTTTTAGGAAGCAGAAAAGAAAGAAGAGTCCCCGAATCCCAATGAGTCGTATTATTAAAAACGGTTTTACACCGTAGTTCGATCTACACGAGCGGACTGACGTCTACAGCCACATTATTTCACTTGGTTTAAGAAAATAAATGTTTTATCAGTTTTAGTGCCGATAACGAAACAAAAATACGTTTTCATAAGATCTTACAGCTACAACAACTTTATCTAATTCAGACTGAAGACAACATAAAGAAACAATCATAGAAGAATCAACATGGCGGCTGAGATGTTTCATTTCAGTTTCCAACCTGGAGAGTCAACAAGGACTAAAGTAATCAGTTCAACCACATTAAAAACAGTAAAGAAACAAACTCTGTGTCACTCGGATAGAGACAAGATGGCTGAAAAGATTTAAAGCGAGATGTTGTTTTAATCTTGAACTCTTGAAGAATTCATCTGCACCAAATCCTGTTAATTTTTCTGCTTTTTTAAATAAAAACAGTACTTGTACACCTCTAGGCTGCTTTAAAACTGACCCAGGAGGTCCGACAGGAGGAAGAAGCTACGACGAGCAACAAAAGCCTGTTTTTTTATTAGCGAGCGCTGAATGTTTTATATGTTTTCACCCACAGAGGCATCCTGGTGGATCGTGCTTTAACGTTTGTCTTTCTCTCTTCCACATGTTTGCTGTCATCTCTCTGCTCTCTAATAAAGGCTGCACAGATATTTCAAAATAAAGCGAGAGGACACGAAGTCCGGTCTGCCGCTCCGACCTCCACTTCACTCACAGGACTTCCCAAACCAGACCAAACCGTGATTCACACAGCGTACATTTCGTTTGAAACAAACTCTTTTATTATACTTTTATATACAATTTTATTCATGTATTGCACTATTTTTCTTCTTTGATAAACCCATTTCAAGCCCCAGAACAACTGGTCCACGTGAGTAAAGGTGTGTTTTTAGGAGAGATTTGAAGCTTTAGGGTCACATTATCTCCTCACAGAGAGCTCTGGGACAAACAGTGCCTCATTACACAGACAGCTGAGGCCTTTCTGCACATTCGCATATAAAACATGTGGCTTCATCAACGTATGCAAGTTCCTTAAAAGGGGAATTTAAGAAGGTGTGTAAATCGAGAAAATACATTAAACCCCAAAGGGTTCATATCACAGCACGAATTCTGACGCTTTTCTGGACTTTTTATGGTTTTCAGAAGCAACGAACAACACAAAGCAAATCAGCTCCGGAGAGTTAAATCGTTCCAACCAGACTTCACTACAAATTCACCCGTTTTAAGGATTGTCCAGAAATGAGCTTCAGTGTCATAAAAGAGGAAATATTAAGGCTTCAGTTCGCTGAAAACAACGTTTCATATTTGAAACTTCTTTGTTTCCAACATTTATAAAGATGGAGGCATGTTTAATGTCAGACTGAAGACTTTAACCATGAGATGAGACCATGAGACCATGATTTGAAAAAAACGATTTTACAACAAAAAAAAAAATTGAGGAAATGCCATTAGACCCAATAGAGTTAATATCAGAACAGCGCTGACATCTGACCTCTGACATCTGACTCTGACATAGCTTTAGAAGAACAACACAAAGAGTCGCAGGTGAACTCCGAAGCTTTCCTGGACTTTTTCTGGTTTTCAGGAGCAAAAACGAAGCAAAGTTTTAAACATTTTTCACTTTGTAAGAGAAACAAATCACTCTTTATATATATATATTTTGGCTTTTTGCCATTTGTATTCAACAGCAGCAGCTGAAGATGGACAGGATTAGAACCCGAGCCGCCTCGGCAAGGAGCTACCAATTCATCTTTAAAAACCTGAACTTATCTTCACAAGTGGGGGGAAAACATATGTTTAAATTGGGCGAGAGGTTTATGGTGTTGACCAATGAGTCCGACAGGGAGCTTCTCTCTCCCATCATGCTCCTTGTGATAACTGCCACAAATAAAGTACTTCATAAAATGTGTGTAATGTTGTAACAGCAGTTTGTTTTAACTTTAGCTCCTGATTTATGTTCAATATCAGAGATTTCTGCATCAGAACATTTTCCCGAGTCGTCTGTAGGTTGAAAGTGAAACACTAACATTTCAAATTTTAGTGAAATAACTTCCTGATGGAGGTCTGCAGGGACTGAAACACCAGCTGGATTCAACAAATATCTTAATTCAGAGAGTGGGGAGTGTGCAATAAAGCACAGAAATACAACTGTGACACTTCAACAACAACAAAACCAAAAAACCAGAGAAACATGAATCTTAAATCTTTCTGCAAACCAACAGATTTCCCCACACGGGATTCAAACCGCCGTCTTCCTGCGGCACAAAGCACAAATCCTCAGTCAGCACAAACACCTTTAACGTCTTATCTTCCTTTAAATATCTTTAACGTCATTTTCATCCACTCACAGTCAACGTTAACTGATGAGGAACGTTTCACACTTTGAGCTCCATGTGAGGCGTTCAAGTCAAGTTTTAAGGTTTGTAAATGAGAGAGCAGAGAGGGGTAAGTGTTTGTGGATGAGACATGTTGCAACATTAACACTGAATTTATCCTCTACTTTTATTATATTTATGCCCAAAATGCACGACTTACTTTTACATTTTATGGTCTTTTATTATTAGTTTCCTCTGTTTTGAACTTTGAGCGTCTCGTTTCTGAATCTGAAATCATGAATAACGGGCTTTTACTGTAAAAGGGTGCAGCTGCTGCATCCATTAAAACTCACAATTGAACAGATTTTAACTTAATAAACTGTAAGAAGAGTGTAAAATATCACACAGATCTTATCGTTATCAGAATAGATACAGATACACATCTGTCAGGGTGCAGGTTTCAGAAGAATTTCCTCCTTATGTAATGTTTGTTACAGAACTGATCTGCAGGTGAAAATGAAGCTTTTCAGTTATTATTATAAATGTGATTAAAGCTGCGTGAATTTGATTAAAACACTGGAAAACAGCTGAAGAAATATTATGAAATATGATGTAAATTAGTGGATTAAAAGATAGTTTGGAGGAAAAACATGCTGTAGGATTTGTTTTTTTATTTTATTTATGTGTTAATTATCTGTTCCACGTCTAACTGATGTTTACTTGTTGTCTTTATGATAAAAATAGTAATAAATGTGTCACACAGGTGGTTTAAAATGTAAAAGAGGAGCTCAGAAAGAGTCTCCACTCAAACATGTTTCCCCTCATTCAACCTGATCAGGTAACAATCACTGATCAATAACCGGACTGCAGATTATCTGACGGATTAAATATCAAACAGCTGCAGGTGCTTGTTTGTGAACGCAGCCTCAGTCTGATATCAGGTTTCTATATTACAGATCTATATTTATAATATATATAATATTTATAATATATAATATACATCCACACAGAGAATAAACTGTTGATTCTTTATATTAATCTTAAACGGTCAGTTCTCTCTGTTTAAAGGTTTTCTTTCTGCATTATTGGAGCGATAATGTTGAATAAACTGTACATTTGTGAAATTTGACATAAGCAGACATCTTCCAGCAGAAAGCAGCACACACACACACTCACTGAGACTTCCATCATTTATCTGGTTTAAACACAGAAATCTGCAGCTTTGTGTCGACACAACATCAGAGTGACGACAGAAACAGCTATACCAATACCTCAAACTTCTTCAGTTACACACAAAATTAAAATGAGTGTTTTTTTTGAATGAAGTTTGGCTCACTTACATTAAATTCAGCCTCTTACACATTTAAACTCAGTGATTGTTGTTCATCGTCAGAATGATTCAACCTTCAGTTTGTTTCTCTCCCAGCAGCTTCTTTTTTACTCTGAATTCATTTAAATCCCTCAGATGTAAATTTGTGATCACAATAATGTTCAGGTTTACAGATATTAAAGTATAACACAGTGCAGATTGTATAAAGCTATAAACAGAGACATAATATATCTGCACTGCAATACAACAATTTAACATAAATTCAGATTATAGCTGAAATGCTCTGTCGATTAATCAGTTGACAGATTTTTTAAATAGATTTAAAAAAAGAAAAAATATTTGTAGATATTCTTATAAAGACATTTTCTTTATTAGACAAAACAAAAAATAGTCATTTGTTATTTTCTACAGAGCAAACAAATAATTAGTAATCTTTATATATATTTATATATTTGTTATTTGTAGGTGTAGTTATTTATATACATTTATTTTGAATACTTTTTGTTAACCTCTGTCACTGTGTCTGTTTCTGTTTGAACATATTTGGACAATAAAGTTTGGTTTCAGTTTCAGCTGCTGTTGATTTTAAAGGACTTCAGGTGTGAAACAGGTGTTTCAGATGTCAGCCTGCATCGTTGTGATGCGTGAAACTGCGGGAAGCAAAGACATTTACTCACTAAATGATGCTTTCACTTAAAAAAGGTTTCAGGTGAAACCGGATCAGCTTCAGTTTGAGGTCCCGTTTAAAAGCAGAGAAAGCGGCGCTGCTGGTAAAGTTTGAAGCCTCCGTGAGTCCGAGGAGCTGAAGGATCTCCATCATGTTCAGCAGCTGATTTTAAACCTGCATCGATTTATTTGAGTCAAGCGGTCAGATTTCACTGCAGCTCACCTGAAACTCATTAATTACGTCACAATTTACAGGTAAAACCGGAGTTTAGAGACAAAGACGAAAGAGAATTTTAAAAACTCTCAAGAGATTCATTTTTATTTTAAACTGCACAAATATTTTACTGTTAAATTTGGGAATTTTTGGCATTCAGTTCTTGTTTTGAAATTAATATTTCTTCGGCTGTCTGAAGCTTTAGGAGCTTTAAAACGTAGAAAATGTTTAAATCGATGGATTTCTAAGTGGAGTTCGGTGTGTCAGATATCTGCCGGGCTGCGTGTGTTTCACTGCGGACGTCATCTATTTTAACCTGCGTGTGAAAAGCTGCAGAAGCGTTTAATTTAACCTGTGACTCAGTTTAAATTTGCTTCATTTCCTCCTCGAGTTCCTCCACAATTTGAACATCGCTTACATTTTTTAATATTCAACCCAGCGCTTTAGAATCTGCACACGAGAAAATCTCCGTGTGCCTTGAGTAAACAGTCGTGTTCTAATTATTATAATTATCTCCTGAATAAGCTTTAAATAATGTAAAGGATCCCAGAGATCGGACGCGTGCAGCGGCCGCAGCTCCGCGCTCCTCCCGCCGCTCTGCGCTCTTTGCGCGCGGCGTGTTCCTGCAGCACCAGACCGCGTGTCACATTGGTTTAAATGAATTACCGGAGCCGCCGTGAGGGGGACGGAGACGTTATTTCAAGTTGAGTTTTGGGTTAAAAAGACACGTGGAAGCGCGGGAAGCACTTCGGCGTCTGTGTGCGCTCGAACCGGACAGCCGGTGAGCCCGAATCCGCCCGAGAGGAGGAGGGAGACGGTGTGATGGGGCTGCCGCTCAGCGCTGGAAGCATTAATCCTGCTGCTTTGAATTAGTGGGAGAAAGAAGACAGAGTGTTTATGACTGACAGCCTTTCAGGAGGGATTTTGTTTTCTCTGAGAATAAATTGGACTTTTTCTGGATTCTAAACGTTAATTTGTAGATGGATTTTAAAGTAAAAGCTCTCAGAATGTCCATCAGGAGCTTCTGTTGCTTCTCTGCAGCTTCCACTAAAAGTTTGAAGTCCGAAGTTTTCATCTTTTTCTCTGTGTTTAATTTATTTGATCCTCTCTTTGTTTTTACACTGTCTCACTGAACACACCGAGCCTGTCTCACTGCGCTTGGGTTTAACTTTGTTGGCTCTTTGCGCCCCGCAGGCTGACCGGGAACCTCCGTGTGTGTCACTTTTCAAACGGCTCCTGGAGGATGCAAACACCACTTTCACCTTCACGCTGGAGTTTTCAGAGTGTGGCACTAATGAGCGGGCTGGCACTGCGCAGCACGGAGATGAAAAGTTGCATGCTTTTTGGGGATATTTTTACCTCTGGGCCGCTGTGTTGGCGTCCAAAATCCCTGCGCCCTGCATCCAGGAGCGGACCGGGGTCATGCCGGTAGGGAGCGGCTCCTCCTTCATGGTCAGGGCCCCCCTGGGGAGGCTGTCCTGGATGGAGAACATCAAAGTGTCCTTCTGGGAGCTTTGTCTTCACCAGAAACAAGAAAGAAAGAAGAATAATCCTCCCTGTAGCAGCCACTCAAAAAAGCCAAAGGACCACCTGGATTAAGGTGGAGAGAAGAGGAGCGATGAGGAGGAGGAAGGAAGGAGGGGAGGAGGGACACACGAGCGAGCTCCCCCAAAGTATCGGGTCCTGATCCAGTGAAGAGTCCCGGATCCCTCTGGGTTTCTGCGGGGTTGTTTTAGATCCCAGCCCCGGCTCGCAGCTGCCCGGGCTTTAAACCGGCGTCTCTGTGAAGTTAAAAGAGGGCGGAGAGAGGAGCGGAGAGCGAGGAGAGCATCTCAGAGGAGCCGAGAGAGAGAGAGAGTGAGAGAGTGAGAGAGAGGGGAGAATCAGCCGGGATCCGGAGAGCCTGACGCCGGGAGAACGGAGCGCGGAGAGCCGGGGATCAGAGGGAGGCGAGCAGCCGCGGATTGTGGAGAAATGAAAAGTGGGATAAAAAAATACGCCACCGCTTCAAAAAGGAGTAAAATGAAATGATTAGCAAACAAGAGGGAGGGACGGACCGTGGAAGGCTGCTGCTCCCGGGGGAACAGGGGGATTGGGCAGCGAGAAATCTCATCCCCCTCCCTCCCCGGCTCTTTATGGCTCCTCTGTCCCGGCGGAGAGCTCCTTCTCCCGGGGTCCGGGGCTCTGGAGCTCCCGGGGGACCGGCGTGGATCAGGAGGGGGCGGGGACGCGACCAAATAAGGGCAGCTCATTTGGATATTGGTCGCACCTCTGGCGCCTGATTGGTGGAAGTCGCGCGTTGCGTCATTGTTTTTTCAGACCCAGCTCCAAATAAGGGTTTCCGCGTGTTGGGCCGCGCGCACTGTAAGAAATGAGGTTTGAATGTTTTAAAGGATTTCAGCTGAAGAGATGAACACTTTAACAAACACACTGACAGGTGAACTTTAACAGCTTGATGATGTGTTCAATAACAGTCAACATGTGAGGGAATCTGGAGCTCAAACCGCTTTTACGCACCAATTCCGCCTGATTCCAACACATCTGCAAACAAACCCAAACAACTGGGCACAATCTGTCACTTCTCTTTAATATCTGTGTATCTTTTTTTACGCCTGAATCATTAAAAGACTCGTTGAGGTTGACAGAAGCTTCCAGCTCCTTTATCCAAACCTTCCCCGCTCCGGATACGAGACTGTAATACTGAACCTCATCCCTTACACCACTCTGTATTCTCTTCCTCCAACCTCGCAGACTTCCTCAGATTTTGGGGGATTAACTGGTTTCATGTGGAATAATCTCCTCTGTCATCCCGCGTTCCGGCTGATTGACACGGGAGGCGCGCGAGTTTGGCACCAATTTGCGCTTTTTTACGCACGGACATATGGCGCTCACACACACACACACACACACACACACACTCTCTCTCTCTCTGCTATAAGATATATGTGTTTAATTTGAGGATTAAGGCGCGCGGGCCGCAGCGTCCATCAGTAACAACAGGAACAACACGAGGCCTCATCATACAAACAATCATAATGCTCATTTTCTGTTGATGTTTTTGGGGCTTTTGACATCTGCAGCAGTCATTTTTGTTCATTTTCGTGGCGGGAGCAGAATTCCTCTAATTAAGCACAAACTCCAGAGCAGCGCTGATTAAATATTTATCCTCCTTTAGCCCGCTGCCTTCCTCCAGGGACGCACAAACGTCTGGAAAGCCTGGAAAAATATTTCTGTGCGCGGGGAGAGAAAAAGTCAATGAGACGCTGCAAACATGTTGGCGATGAAGAGGAAGATGAAGAGGGTTAGAAACCAGACGGCAACAGGCTCATCGGCCCGTCTCCAATTATAATTATTATTGTAAATATTGTTTTATCATTCTAATTATAGTTATAAATAATAACTCTTCTAATAAATACATTTTCCTTCTGTCACTAAAAATGTTTCTAATAAATAAAAACAAAAATAATTATTAATATTATTATAAATTATTATTATTGAGAGTTTCATTTTAAAAATCAATTTAATGAATTTAATCTGATTTTATTTTTGTTTAATTTCTATTTATGGTTTTAGTTTTGGTCTAAAAACACTGAAACGTGTTTGTGATGATGTTAGAAACCTGGAACCTCCTCAAGAACCTCCGTAATCAGGGATTAAGATATGCGTCTTCGAGAGCCTTAATCCTCCTCTGGATCCCCAAGAACCCTCTCAGAACTCCCAACACCTCTACAGGATCCCCCGGAGCACCTTAAGAATTACCCCAAAACCACTTAAGAACACGGGAACCGTCTGATGTATTCCTGGAACACCGTTGAAGTCTCTTAAGAACTCCAGGAACTCCATTTAAACCCCTAGAACCCACTAAAGAACCATTAGGTAAGCCTTGGGGCTCCGTGAACCACTTCTAGATCCCCTAGAGCACCTTAAGAATTACCTGAAACCTCCCACAGAACTCCTGGAAACCGCCTCAGGTGCCCTAAAAAAGCCTGGAACCTTCACTGGACACCCTGTGGAACACCAGAACCCCTTGGAAATCTTTTAAACGTCTTTTCTTAGAACCTTTTTCAGAACACAGTAACCCTCTCTGGAAATCCAGGAACATCCTCTAATGGCCTCTGCGAGGTTCTTGAACATCTTTTGAATCCTCTTGAATATTAACAGAACCTCCTGTAGAACACCCTAATGCACAAGAACCCACTAAAAACACCTAGAACCTCCTCCCCCAAAAGACCTGGTTCCGTCTGCAGGCTCCCAGTTTAAGAACCGCTGCCAGCTGGGTCTTTGCAAAACCTTGAAGAACAACACACAAATAAAATATTTCCTCTGAACTTTGTGTTTAAAACGGGTCGACCTAGCAGAACCGTCCAAAGAGTCTCTTTATGTGACGGGCTTGGTGACAACCCATAGCAACGTCCTCCAGAGGAACACCTGAAGGAGCTCGCTGCGGGGAACCTGTTCTTTAAATATATTTCCTACTTTCACTTAATGACTTTATTAATTCTGCTGCTCCGGTAATAAACAGGAGAACCCGTCATGTGTGAAACACAGATGGCATTCAGAATAAATCCAGCAGGCAGGTTGAGGAACAGCTGCACAGAGGAGAACCGGGTCTGCAGGCACACGGCGCCACACAGTGGACAGAAGCAGGAACTACAGACACAGTGTGAGCTCTTTAAAGAATAACCACAGAGTTACACATTATTATTATAATTATAATTATAATACAAATGTTTTAAAGAATTTTAATGCAACACAGATTAAAACACATTGCTGATTTATGGTTTAAAATATTTGCAACTTCACAACTTTAAAGTTCAGTGTCCAAACTGCTTCTTCCTTTTTTCCTCTTTATTTTTAAACTGTTTATTCTGATAGTTCAGTTTCATTGATTACATCAGTTTTTAGGTGGAAAAATCTTTAATGTAATAAATGTAAATATATAAGCAGAAATACAGATTTTATAAAACACTGCTGAGAAAATCGAGAAACGTTTCACAGGAAAACACTAAAACTTGATTCTGTTATTAAAACAGCATCTTTTGAGAGTTGAACATAAACTGTGAGTTGGATCGTGTCCTGAGGCTGTCGTCCATCTGTATGGATTATATAAATACTGCATATGAGGACGACAACATCATTATTATTATACTGGAATATTATGATCTGTTTCAATAGTTGTCTTTGTTTTTAGTGTATACGTCTATCTTCTTACACCCAGAACTACTCTTATATTTCATATATTTGTTCTTCCTTCATCTTGTTGATGTTCTAATGTTCTGTGTGATTATGATCTGAGCTCCAATGCTGCTGCAATAATACAAATACAGATATTTCTATTCAACCTGGAAGAAAATGAATCCGGTCTGTAATTAATCAAGTCAGTTTTTATTTTTATAGTGACTCAAGTGAAGAAAAAACTGCCAAAAAACACAAATCATACAAAAAAATTACAGGAAGAAAAGTATGTATTTAATAACGTCTGAACTCCAGTTTAAGGTTCTTGGATGAAACAGTTTGTACAATTACAGCTGAAACCATCAGTTCATTAATCAATCAGTTTGTTAATCAATCAGCCTATTGACAGAAAGTCAATGGTTGAAGTTATTTTTCAGACTCACAAATGTGAAGATTTGCTGCGTTTTCTTCCTAATATTTGTAATAATTGTAATAATTTTGATTCACTTTGGATTCTGGGTAATTGTGATGTCATTTCTCACTGTTTTCATAATTTGTACAAAGTAGTTAATCAATGGATTGAAAGAATAATCAATAGTTGCAGTCAGAATAGTTGGAAATGAGCTCCAACCAACTGCGACAGTAAAATCTTCTTTTACAGATATAATAATACTAAAGTTAACTGATTACACACACACACACACACTGCAGTAACACTTCCTGTACTTGTAGCAGAGTATTTGTACAGTATCAATATAATAATCAGATTTAGGTTCAAAGAAGTTTATATGAGCTCATTTTGTCCTCATTATAATGTTATTTATAATGTTGAGTCATAAAGCAGAAAGAGAATAATTCTTCCCATTTTCAGCTCCACTACAGGAAGATAAACTCATGTTTTAGGAGAAGCCTTTGATGAAGCTGGACTCCGGTCCTCCATGAAGGCCTGCAGGGTTCCCGGGAACACACCGCTCACTATTCACAAGTTACATAAACCACCAAATAAAGACGGTCGGACGTAGAGGTTCCCTTGGAGGACGGACGTTGTGGAACAATCTGGGGAAATAATATTGAATCATCTCGTGAATACACTTTAACTTTATCCACAGAACTAATACACCCAAAAACATTTCCTTTCCAAACTCTCATTGATGCAGAAAAGTTCCAGCTCCAGTTTTAGAGACTAGTTTCTCTCACAGATAATAACTGTTATTGTGCAAACTCACACAGACACGTTATGTTAATCGGTCTGACTGCTGCAAACCACCACACACACTCAGTATGTCACAGCGGATCAATAGTTACCTTGAGGTGTGACTTTGTTAACGAGACCACGACTCTAATTCACAGATTTCATCCTGAGGACTTTATGATCCAACAACTTATAAAAGAATCACACAAAAAACCTCTTTGTTTGTTTCTTATACCTGTGCAATCCACTTACAATGCAACTTTGCACTATAATATATGATATTATATTATGTTGCTTCCGGGGCCTATGCAATATGCAATATACATGTGCAATTCAAAATTACAATGCAAATGTACACTTTTAATGGGTCTCGTGCAATTCTAAAATGTATATGTTTTTATAGATAGATATATGTCTTCCTTGTGTGTCTTTCTTTTATATACTTGACCTGACTCTCTGAGTAACAACGGCACATGAGTTCCTATGTGTGCAAGCACAAAGGGCAAATAAAGTTCTTGAATCTTGAATCTTATACATATATAAACAAATAAAAAACAATCACATTTGTAAACAGCAGACAACAGTGCAGAGTTTTATTTTTAAAAGGATAGAATGTTCTTTATTAATTCAGCTCGGTTTAACATTTAACATTTACCACCTCTCGGGGTTCCTCAGAGTTATTTATTATGTTTAATAAGCTTTTATTTGACAAAAATGTTATTAAGATAAATCCTACATGTGTGTTTAAAATTAAAATAGGAATATATGAATCTGTCAATAATTAATAATAAAGTTTTACATGGCACTAATAGGCCACCGTAGACCCAGTTTAATATGCAGCACAGTCCCTCTCTCTATCAGCTCTATTAAACTATTCAAACTCTATAAACCATCTCAAACGTTGTCGTAGTGTTTCTCTGAAATTATATATCAAAAATATGTTTACAGTGAACAACATGTATTTATTAACCTATATTAACCTTCTTCAGAGTGAACGCAGCTCTAAAGACGATGAGCTGATTCTTCCCTGACTGTTCTGGTAAAATGTAAAACAAACACATAGGAAAGAAAGAAAGAAAGAAAGAAAGAAAGAAAGAAAGAAAGAAAGAAAGAAAGAAAGAAAGAGAATTTCCTATTTATTGAATGTAGAAGAGAAAGAACACAGGAGGATATTTCGGGATACCAGTTATTATAGGGAAGACAATGAGCGCCATCTAGCGGAGAAAACAGCACATTACACGAGAACTGCTGCCTCAGCGTCATCACAACGTCATCACATCTGTCATTCGGAATCATCTGAACTGCAACCAACAATTACTGACAATTATAACAAAATACACATCACATAAACATGGATTAAAGAAAATAGGAAACAAGAGATGGATTTAATGGATGTGTGTGTGTGTACAGGAGGAAACATGCTGACTTTACAGATTTTAGGGTTATCAGGGCTGTTTCTGTTTGTGCCACTGTAGCGCAATGATATTTTATTGTCAATTAAAACGCAGAGTTAGATCCATTTATGTTGAACTAATATTGATTAATAAGTCATTTTTATGATGTAGTGCTGAGGAAGAATCTTTATTATATTATTCTTGAAAATATTTTAACATTTATCTTTTCTATGGAAGCCCATTTCTGCCAGTAAAGTAAAAATAAATAAATAGATAAAAAAATATATAAAATGTTTGAAATTATGAGACACAAAATCATAATTGTGCTAATTATTTTATCATAAATATTTTAATCTAATAATGAAAACTTTTTATCTCTCTATAATTTCGATTTTTTTTTACATTTAATAAAATTACCTTTAATCTCATAATTATTATTATTTTTATCCCACAAAATAACTTTTAATCTCGTCATTTTCAACATGTTTTACTGATCGAGACTAAAGTTTAGTCCTCAGATTGTCTCCGGTAATCAGAGCGGAGTGATCCTCCTCTCGGTGTTGTACGGTCCCGTGAATGTGAGCGGAGTGAGACGTCCCGCTCCCGGTGCTCTGACAGCTGCTCTCTGAGAGGACCGGGAGACATTTTGAGCCGCTGCGGTCGCTCCTCTCCGTTACTCCGGTGTCAGGCTGAAGTCGAGGCTGTCGGCTGAGAGTCTGTGTGCAGAGAGTTCGTGTGTGCGGAGATCGAAGAGTCGATAATCAATAAATCAGTTTGTAGTTTAACACGAGCTCAGCGCCTCAAGCTAGCACAGTCCTAGATGCTAGTGAGCTAGCGTCACCTAGCTGGCCTCCTCCTCCTC
>JAGRRF010009836.1:803736-815103 GCA_019097615.1 Morone chrysops
ATTTGGGCTCAGTCTGGTTCTGTGGCTCATTCGGGCCCAGTCTGGTTCTGTGGCTCATTCGGCCTCAGTCTGGTTCTGTGGCTGGTTCTGTGGCTCATTCGGGCTCAGTTTGGTTCTGTGGCTGGTTCTGTGGCTCATTCGGGCTCAGTCTGGTTCTGTGGCTCATTCGGGCTCATTCGGGCTCAGACAGGATTACCAGCACGTTAAATAACTTAAACCTTTCAATCAACAACGAGCTGATTAAATGGTTCAGATCTTCAACCCAAATATCAAATAAAACCTGCTGCAGTTGGAACCAGAACCAGAACCTGGGAGCTGCTGTTCTGGCTTCAGTGTTTGAACACGTGAACTCTCGACACGTTGCTGCTGCAGCAGGTGCAGACACATAACGGCAGTTTACAGTAGTTATAGTTTATCAGTTTATAGCTCAGAAAACATTTCAACTGCAGTTGATGACCAACTGAACTGAAATATAAATGAATCGCTGGATAATTGGTAATTAATTATTGGTTTTAAGGGTGAAAGATGATCAAATAGCATGAAATGAATTAGTTTGTTCTGGGAAAGATAAACTGGTGTTTAGTTTTATTTTAGGAGCCACAAATGAACAATAGAATTAATTTGAGAATAAGTTGGTGTTTCAGTATTTTGAATGTTCGCAGTGTGGGAGACGGTGTTATTGTGATTAATAAAGTTCATGGACATTACTTTAGGCGAAGTGTTCCTTTAATAAAAGTATGAAACGCGGCTCTCAGTTGTCCTGGCGTTTAGTTTAGTCTCACTGTTATGAAAACGGAATCGCGGGTGAAGAAATATTCAAAACGAGTTATTTTTTGCGGCTTTTTAAAACCCACTGCTGACAGAAGTTAACAGAGCAGAGACAGAAAGAGGCTGTGTGTGTGGAAACTGTGAAAGTCTCTGAATAAACACTGAAATAATGAGAATTAAAATGGTGAAACAAGAAATACTAGAAATAGGGTACTTTATAGACTTTATAGACTTTATAGACTTTATAAAGGATTATGGGGTTGTCATCTGAAGCAACGTAATGAGTGAGTGCAGCTGAAGGAAGCAGCTTGCTGTGAGACATCTCTATGTAGATGTTCTCAAACAGGAAATAAAAGCAGAACAAAATGCAAACTACCTAACAGACGAACACATCAATATTATCATCAGTGATTCCCCAGACAGGAAACAAACTCCTGAATATGGATGAGAACCGCTTCCAAAATGTCTGATCCATCCATCAGTCATGTCACACCGAGTTCGTTGTTTACTTTTATCAATGCCGGCATGTCTCATGTTTTCTGACCGTTAAAACACGTCCTGGAAAACCTGGAAATTTAGAGACTAGTATTCCAGTCCTGGAAAACCTGGAAATTGATTAAAATGAGCAAATATCCTGGAAATATTCTGTGTTGTCCTGAAACATTTTAATTGTATTTTAGCCCCTCATTCAGATTACACAATCTTCATATGTTACATATTAGATATATTTTAAATAAATACACGTAAACCCTGTTATTGATTATCAAATGTAACGTTGTTGTTGTGGTTGATAATTGTTAATTAATAATAATTAATGATATAAACACAACCTTATTCTGTGTGTTTTCAGGAGCTAACCGATCTGTCCAGAGATCCTCCTGCTCAGTGCTCTGCCGGACCCGTCGGAGAAGACAGTGAGATGATTTATTTTACAAATATGAACTCATACAGACTCTGCTGACACACCGTTAATAATCTGCTTCTTTTCCTTCTTCCAGTGTTTCATTGGCAAGCTACTATAATGGGACCTGTAAGTACCAAACTTTCTTTTATTGTGGAGTTCAACAGGAAGTTCTGTGTTTACAGTTTTATTAAGCTCAACACAGCATTTTAAAATATAACATCAGTACTGTACCTCTACCTGCTCCCACCTCACCCAAACACAGAAGAGAGAGGCTGACACATCAATCAAATCAATATTCTATTAAATTCAACCTGTATTTACTTCTCTGGAATTCACTGAGGGTTGAATCCTCATTTTTTATGATGCAGAGAAATAGAGATAGTACAGTAGAGATGAGTAAAATGCTAATTTGAAGTCTACTAAAATCTATTTTCTTGGCTCTGAATAGCATACATTTTGTTTTAACAACATTTCACATAAGTTTGAGATCAATGATGCAGAGTCAGCCCAACAATATAAAATGTTATCATCTGCATACAAATGGACATTACAGGTATTTAAAGCCAGGACAATATTATTGTTATAACTAACTATAATAACTGTGAAAAGGACCTTAAATCAAACCTTCAGGGACATCTTTTGTAAAGTTTGCTCTGTTGTTTATTTCATTATGTCACAAATCACTCTTCCAGAGTTGATATGAGAACAATATTTGCTCTGAGCTCTGTAGCGTTTCTATCATTACCACAGTTGTGTGTGTGTGTGTGTGTGTGTGAACTGTTGTTAGCACTGTGTGAATATCTGAATGTGTAACCTGTGTTTTCTCTGTGTTCCTGCTGCAGCCGGACAGTCCCTATCAGGGTGGCGTGTTTTTCCTGACTATTCATTTCCCCACAGATTATCCCTTCAAACCACCCAAGGTCAGTGAGCAGCTCCACACACTGAGCTTTATTTATCATAAAAAGATCAGTGAGGCTGATTGTGTTTCCTTCTTCCATCAGGTCGCCTTCACAACAAGAATTTATCACCCAAATATTAACAGTAACGGCAGCATCTGCTTGGATATATTGAGATCACAGTGGTCTCCAGCATTAACTATCTCTAAAGGTAAGAAACTATTCACAGAAATAGGTCTGGAGGGGGGAGTGGATTTAACTATCGGTGAGTAAACTGGCTGTATGTTCTGTATATTTCATATTCTATTGATCAGAATCAATAACAGCAGAGAACAGCTGATAAACTGATCAATGAACCCAAACAGTGAAGTCAATAACTTAAACTCAAGAAGGCCTTACAACCCCACATAAAGCTTTCCTGACCCCTGCTGGGGTCCCCAACCCACAGGTTGGGAAGCACTGATTTAGACTTCACAAAACATAAAAAGATTTTTTTTAAGCAGCTGTAGATCTGAAAACAAAGTGTGTGTTTGTGCTTCAGAGGTCAACTTATTTTTAGGCCCGTTGGACCCTTTAATGTCAGCTTATAACCAGTAGATGGTGCTGTGAGCTGAACTCTCCACGAGTTAATACGAGTCAGCAGAGACAGCAGGACACAGTGGACTTTTAACAGGCTGTCTTTAGGACGTAGACACACGTGGCTAAAATAAAAGAATGAGCCTTCAGATATATCTGCTACAGTACAGTATCGTACGCTGATGAATAAACATGTTGTCCATGTCTTCCTTTCCACAGTCCTTTTGTCCATTTGTTCTCTGTTATGTGACCCGAACCCTGACGACCCGTTAGTGCCAGAGATCGCCCGCATCTACAAAACAGACCCTGTTAGGTGAGTTTCTACCATCAGAAACTGTCCCCATCTACAGTCCGTTTGGATCGGGACCACTCAGATCAACACGGCCTTCATTCCTGTTTGCAAAGACCAGATGAGTTGTTTTTAACCGGTGGTCCGACAGTAGCAGCCAACACGCTGGGACACACGGACAGAAATAAATGAATGTGTAATGTTTTCTTTATTTACAAAAAGGACAAAAAGGAACGAATAATGAAGGATTTGTCGTAGACTGCGTTTCATAATGTCTATAGTTTCTTCTTAAAGATTCCACTAAAGACAATGAAGAATGTATGTCCTCTACTATACTTGTGTGTACGCTGATTATACCTTCAGGTACATATCCACAGCCTTTCATACACACTCAGTGTTCATTAAGAATGTCCAGAAGAAACAACTGGAGAGGGAGGGAAAGAAAAAGCCATAAAAACACTCCTGATTCAACCTTTATACCTGCACCCTCACACAGCTTTACTTCTGCTGGAGTTCAACATTTCACACTATCGCTGAACCAAACTCAAACTGGTTTACACTTTCTGTCATACAAACTGTGACCTAACTGGAGAGATAATTATAATTATTCCATCCAGTTTCCCAGATTCTATTAAATTTGTCCAATTCCAGTCCAGAAGTGAGTCAGCTTCGTGTAAATACTGCGATCTTCTTCCAGCCTCAACCTCAGCTTCTTCTTCTTTTTTCTGTTGACATTATCATACATTATATAACAGGTAATGGATTTCTCAAAAAGAGCGGGAACCCTGCTGTAATGTGGCGTAGACGAGCTCTGATTGAGTTCAATAAAAGAAGTGCTAACGAGCTGAACGTGTGAAACATTTAGTATTTAAGAGTTTAACCAGTGTCTGGTTGGTCTCAGGTATAGCAGACTAGCCAGGGAGTGGACAGAGAAGTATGCCATGCTGTGAGGGTAAGAGCTGAGCTGTCCTCTGATTGGACGCCTGAGCTTCCTGCCTGCTGAGTCTGTCTCACTGTGTGACGCCGTCTGGCAGGAAGTCATTCAAACTGGACTGAAAGCACGTTGATGCAAAGCATGGCTCCAGATCCACAGACGGCCTGAGCTGCTTTCATGTTTCAGCTGCTGGACTATAATTCAGACCTGAACCCAGACCTGAACCCAGACCTGAACCCAGACCTGAACCTGATGGAGGTCGTTACAGAAACTGAAAATGAGCTGAAACATGAAACCTCAGATGCTGTTTTTACCTGCATGCACAAGATCTAAACATCTGGTTCAACCAGCAACTCTGTTCTGGTGGAAGTAAATCTTTAATTCGCCGATCAATAACAGCAGCTTCTGTGTTGCTACTTGAGTAAAAGTACTCAGTTACTTTCTCCCGCTGTCCTTCAGGCCCTTAATGTGATATTCTCTCACTCTGCTCAGTCTTCGTTCTCATTGGCTGACGAGTTTATCAACTGCTGTTAAGTTGTTTATTAGTTTAAACTTTATTGATACAGGACGAGTTAACAAAGCTGTGTGTGTTTGTACGTGTTACTGTGACATACTGGGGACCCTTTCTTCTACACTACCTTGTTGGGACCAGTAGTCCTCATATGGACCAAAGACTGATCTTACGTCAGCTAATCTATGTCGGTCATGATGTTAGCAAAAAGCTAGCTAACTAGTTAGCTTATTTACATCAATTAGCTCAACTTTATAACTGGATTCAGTCATTGTGGTGGAACTGGATCAGATTTTCTGAGTTAGGGATTCCAGGAGCCGAACTGGTCAATTAAACCACCTCGGTACTGGATTCCCTGTCAGATTTAGAGATTGTGTTTGGTCCCGGGTCCGGCTGTGTTCACTGGGAGATGGCTGCTCTAAACTCCAATCAATAGCCTCCTTACCACCTGTTTTGACAGGTAAATATAAGGAAGCAAACTGTTTCAGAGACTTTAATGCAGTAAAATGTCCCTGAACGGAGGTCGGGTTTAAACTTAGTGTAACAGGGTCTGTGTGAGGTTGTCCACAGTGAATGAACGTCCTAACCAACATCTGTGTGTGTGTGTGTGTGCGCGCGTGTGTGTGTGTGTGCGTGCGTGCGTGTGTGTGTGTGCGTGCGTGTGTGTGTGTGCGTGCGTGTGTGCATGCGCGCGCACGGCATCGTCCCCTTCTGTCCGTCAACCAGCTGTCGGACTCACCTGTGTGTTTCTGTCTGCAGGTACAACAAGACAGCTCAGGACTGGACTCAGAAATACGCCATGTGACCCTCTTCCTCCCCCTGCTCGAACAAACTGTTTGATTTCCCACCAATCAATCAGCCAATAACAGCAATTTGTTCACGTTCCTTTGGGCCCGCCCCCTCCACCTGAACCGCTTTTAAACTTTTGATTTCTCTGCTTTGTGAAATAATGAGTGAACGGAGGGAAGATGGGCCGAGAGCTGTGAATGTGCCAACTGAGAAACTGTTACAATAAATAATCAATAATTTAATGCATGTCAGTGATTGATTGGTTCATGTGCTGCTCAGATTTGTCCACTTTTTTAAAAAAAAGGAGCCGACAGATTTTTATTGAGTTCTTGTTGTTTTTTTGTTTTGTTTTAGACGAGAGCCGTTAGTTCATCCATCACCCAACACTGTTCTCCTCTTTTTGCACTGAAGATGAAACTCAAAGCTCTCAACGGCTGATTGATCAACTAATAGCTCTGTGATGTTTTTTTTCTCAATAAAGTTGAACAAATTGCAGTTTGATTGTCGCCGTTTTATTTTCTGCTCTAATATTTGTATTTAGATACATTTTTCCTGTATATTTAATATTATATTCAACGATAATATAACCTTTATTTTTACAGCATTCATATAATTTCTCTTGTAAAAACGTAGTAAAATAAACAACATTACTAATATTTTTTACCATAATAGAAAATGTTCCACCATTAAAAAAGACTGCCATCTACAGCTGCCTGAATTTTACCATAAAAATAACTGCATGTTTGTATGAAAGGTGTTCAAATGAAGTTAATTGATTGCTGATTGGTTCGGATCGGCTCCACCTGTCTGACGTCATCAGTCTCATCAGCTGCAGGTGGAGACAGTTTGTCTTCAGAGGACAAGATCCAACAGAAGAAGTTGAGCAGGTAAAGTTTGAACATTTTCAATATAAAATGTTGTTTATTGTTTACAGTTTGTCCCTCTCGCACACACTTTAGTTGTTAAATTCAATGAAGCTACTGTTTGTTTCTCTCATATTCACATTTTATTTATTTACTTTAGGGAATTTATTTAGATATGATTGCAGATCATTTGTGTTGTAATAATATTGGTTAAAAGTAAAGTGTAGCAGGAAGTGACATCTTCATATCACCGGACTCAGTTCGTGGTTTACATAATTAAAAACATTTAAAAAAGAGAAAAACAGCAAAACATGAAATTACAGGATGACGAAGAATATATTCATCCTGGATTTTAAGGTGGACTATTTGTCTTCAATACATTTTTAGGTTTTGTAATAAATTTGATAACCTGACCTCTAATCTTTTGTTGAAATAATTTTTCTTTGAATTTTAATAACGTAGCAACTGAAAGTATTAAATTATATCTATTTTTAATGAATATTCCTGTAACTTTAAATGTCCACCTTAAACTTTCAACTTCAAATACCATAATGTAGAAATACTGAAGTATGTCAGCTTCAGTTCTACTACTATATATAGTACTGATTACTATACTATTAATTATATTATAATAATCGTCATTTATAAAAGAAGACAGTTTACCAGTCAATAAATATAAAAAACTTTATTTAAAAAATAACAGTGAAGCTCGTGTTGAACTGTACAGTGCAGAGCAAAGATATAAATATCGCTTTGGTTTCACTAAAGACTACAACTCCTCACAGCTCTGGACTTCCTATCCCACAATGCCTTGCATCATGTTGTTAACAGTTTCCTGCCGCTGCCAAAACGCATCCGTCTTTGTGTAAGTGGAGGAAGAGAAACAGATCAGGATCATCTGGCTGCTGCAGGTTTTTGAGTCTTCAACAGGTTTCAGTGGTGAGACGACAGAAAATAACAGAACATGGCACAAAAAAACCCCAAAAAACACTAAACATTAAAAAAATCAATCTTTAAAAACATGCACTCTTAAAGGACAGATGTTTAATATTCACACATGTGGAGAGTTGTTGGTGTTCGTACTCATGTTTCACAAACTTTTTTTAAGCCACTTTATTAGGGGAACAATATAACAGCGCTGATATAAAGGTTCTGCACTACATTATACTGGGTAGAAAATTATTCACTAGATTATAGCGATATTATCTGTGATACAGTATTGATTATTAATAGTTTACATGCAGAGATTCGTGGCAGTGGTCCATTTTGTGATCTTGTGTTTAAACCCCCGACCACAAGATGGCAGTGGCAACTCAGGTTGTGTTAAAGTACGTTGGATGTTACGAGGCAGTGATCAATAAAACTGCAGGTCTCACTGTATATTTTTTTATACAAGAGATTAAAAATATATTGACCCTTCTTAAGCCCTGCCCCTTTTTGCTCTGTACTCCAATAACAGTTGCGCTGAGATATGCTACAGACTAATCTATGTTGAAAAGACAACCACATTTTGAAGATGGTACATTAGCTCAATATAGATTAGCCTAGCATGTAAGTACAGGAAAGGAGGAAGTTGGCCGAGGCTTGTTCAACTGTGATTGGAGCTCAGAACAAACGGGGCCAGTTGAATGTAACCCCTGTATTGTATCTCCAGGTTCTCAGTTTTACTGCTGTTTCCTTCCTGATTGTCCTGATTGGTTCCAGGACATCCTCGGCTGAACAGGTACGAACACCAACAACTCTTTCCATGAGTGTTGTATTGAGACTGTTTACAATCATTTCTTTATCAATAGCACCTTTCCCCTGCAGACGCCGACGTCCGCTACAGAAAAAAAAAAATCACTGCTGAACGCTTCATCGAAATTCTAAAATCCACCAGACTCCTACGTCTTCGTTCAGCAGCCGACAGAACATAATTCCAAGTGAGGGTTCGATTCGTTTTCTACCACCTGACAGCGTCCAGGGAGGAGGCGGTACGGCGTGTTCACACAGAGAGCAAAGCCAAGTTTTCATAAGACGGATGAATCTCCTAAATTTATGAAAGAAAATATTGAGCTTCGAAGTGAATCCGTGCGGACGTTGGGGGCAGTGTTGCGACCCAGAGACGTTTACCAGCAACAGGAGTTCATTTGTTGAACTTTTGGGGTTTAAAAAGTGGATTTATCTTCACTCTGATGCTTCATATTTAAACAGAGAAGGACAAGTGAGAGGAAGTTGGAAAATATGTGTTACTTAACAGCTCTGATCAACCAAACTCCATTCAAAAAACAAGCATTTTAAAAGCTGTTTGCTCGTCGTCTCGCAGACGGACAACGTATAAATTCAGATTTTTCTCCATCAGGATGTCGTTATTTCAGCATGGTTTTACTGGACCACAGTGAACCAGAAAGGCGAGGTGAGAACTTGCCGCTGTGTCAACACGCCATACGATTTCATTTTGGGGTGAATAATTGAGATTTTTTGATCGAGGAACAAACATCAGATTGTTTGGTCGAGCTGTTGGAGTGTAGTGTGGGCAGAAAAACATCAAACCAAATACTCATTTTTTCTAGAAAACAAGAATCACTTTTTAGTTCATGTCAGTGAAGCAGAGTTCAGACCAGATCAGACGCTGCAGCGCCATTTGTGCTGAACGCAACCGCTGTGAAACAATCTCTTACTCTCGCTACCGGCGCTCACTATGGATGCTCGTTGCTGCCAATGTGATGGAAAAAAATTTGATTCTGATTATAATGAGAAACTTTAAAAATAGAAACTTAGTTTCTCAGTATAATTTGTTTTATAGTTTATTTTTACTGATGGAGATATTTTATTCTTTTTTAGTAAAACTCACTTCAATACTTTCCAATGGTTCGGCCTGTAAGGCAATTTGTTGAGGAAAGTTTCTGTATGTAAAATCATGAAAATTACAAAAACCTTTTCAAACTCTTCCGATCTTGCTCTCTGCTGCTCTGATAGACCTGAGTGGGGTTGTTGGACCCCGTTAATATCTGCTTGCAGGTCTAGTTATTATTATTATTATTATTATTATTATTATTCTGTAGAGAAAGAGGCTAACTGTCTCTGACCAACAGAACCAATGCGCACTCTGTGCCGTGTTGCAGCAGGGGGCAGCGGCTGTTTCAGGCTGATTGTCGATCAGTTTGACGTCCGCTTTTCTCCAACACTGGATTCAGTTTCAGCCTCCGGCCTCAGACTTAACTGACTACTACCAATCAATCAGTCAGTGAGGGGATGTTGTTCTGGCCGTAGCGTCTGATTTGGTCTGACCTGCTGTGACTTTCAGCTTACACACAAACAAACAAACAGCTTAAAAATTCATTAAAAACAGTTAAAATGTTTAGCGATGGAGGTTTCCTCAGCGCGGACAGATCGATAGATCGTTCGATCGATCGATCTGTCGATGGAGGAGGGTGATGAATTGTGCTTTCTCTGATGAACCCAGATGGACCAATCAGGCGGTTACGCTGTGGAGAGCTCCACCCCGCTGTCACACACCCCGCTGTCAAGCTGAACGTTCACCTTCAGATCCTGGACCTGAGCGCACAGAGCCTCGCCTGCGGGGAGAGACCACAGCTGAGCGACGGGTCGTCATGGCGACCGTACTTAAGGCATAAACAAACAATCAGCATCCACTCACCTCCCATCTCATCGGTCGCTTCCTGCTCACTGAGGCGACGCAGCGCCTCCTCCAGGACGCTCAACGCTCTGCACTCCCCGACTGACCTCAGACCAGCCAGCAGGTCCCGGATCGTCCCGCCAGAGACCTGCAAGGCGACAACTTCCTGTCAGCTCAAGGGTCAGAGGTCACACAGGGTGTGTGTGTGTGTGTGTGTTTGTGTGTACCTCGTAGCTGTCCAGCAGGGTCTTGGCGGGGGAGGGGCTCAGTCTGAAGGCCGTGTTCAGGATCCCGAGACCCAGACTGTGAGCCAGGTTCTCCCAGCATCCTTCACTCTCCAGAGCGCGACACATCTGCTGCTTCACCTCCACGTCCAGGCTCGCCAGGTCGCCTGCACACACGCGCACACACACACTACATATCTATTTCAGTTTTTTAACACAATATTTTAAAAATGAATCTAAATGATTGTGTTAAATTTGATTAAAGTACACATTCTTTACTCAAATAGAAACACTGGTACTTTATTTATTATTATTATTATTTACAAAAAGTAAAAAGGACTTTCTCTCCCAACAAATGTTGACGTTATTTGACAAAAGAAAATAGCTTGAACTGATCAGAATTTATTTTAAATTTCCCCCAAATACACAAACACTGTGTCACAGAACAGAGAATCAGAGACACTGTAACTCACCTTGAGGAGGCGTGAGAGCTCTGTGTGGAGGTGACGGTTCATACACTTTACCATTCAGAAGCTCCAACACCTACACACACACACACATACACACACATACACACACAGATACACACATACACACACAGGCACACACAGGCACACACACACACAGATACACACAGGCACACACATACACACACAGATACACACACACAGATACACACACACACAGGCACACACACACGTTTTATATTTGAGTTTTCAGCTGTTAAGTTAAACTTAAGTTGAGGTGAGGCTCTTATTTTGAAAGTCAGGACCATGTCTGTTTTATGACAAACCTGAGTGGTGGCGGCCATGTTGAGTGGAGTGGTCCCTGGGATGTAGCCTTCATCATCGTCGTCGTCGTCCTCCTCCTCCTCCTCCTCCTCCTCCTCCTCGAAGAAGAGCGGCTCGAAGTTCTCCTTGTGAGGGTCGGCGCCTGGAAACACACACAAACACATCGGTAAGGAAACTGTTTCATAATAAAAGTATAGATCATA
>JAGRRF010009836.1:817070-829356 GCA_019097615.1 Morone chrysops
CAGTGTGTGTTACAGTGTGTGTACCTGCCGTGCTGGTGTGTGTTACAGTGTGTGTTACAGTGAGTGTTACAGTGTGTGTGTGTTACAGTGTGTGTTACAGTGTGTGTTACAGTGTGTGTACCTGCTGTGTTGGTGTGTGTTACAGTGTGTGTACCTGCTGTGTTGGTGTGTGTTACAGTGTGTGTTACAGTGTGTGTACCTGCCGTGCTGGTGTGTGTTACAGTGTGTGTACCTGCTGTGTTGGTGTGTGTTACAGTGTGTGTTACAGTGTGTGTACCTGCTGTGTTGGTGTAGTCCAGCAGTCCCCTCAGATCTCTGTGCCGCAGTAGAAACTGGACCATCTCAGCTCCTCCTTCCAACTGGGACGCCAGGTGCAGGGCTGTGTTGCCATGGCGATCTGTCAGAGTTGGGTCAGCACCGGCCAATAGCAGCGCTTCCACCGCCTCCCTCTGCTGGGTGATCACGGCCAGGTGCAAAGGAGTCTGGGATACATGGAGGAGGTTAAACACTTACTGTGAAGCTGCCTCTTAAATATTTCCCTAATCGTCTTTGCTCATTGTGATGACCCCTCCCCTTCCAACTGTATGTTCCAGTTTAATGTTAACGCCTCAGAGGTCACTGCCTCAGCACTTTAGTCACATCTTCAGACAAAATCTCACTTTCCACCAATTTACTTTTAAGAAACGCTTTTATATTCTCTTTCAATTTTTTATCAGACACCTCAAATTCTAAGTGTTGAGCAATCTTTAATAACTGGTCCTTTGTACATTTATCCAGTAGCTCTACTGAAGGAATCTCAATAAAATCTTTAACAATAGAACTCATATTACAAACCAGCTACCTGCAAACAGTGTAGGTAAACACTTTTACACTCTAAAGATAAAGGAAAGCAACTGGTTAACCAGCAACCCTCCCAGAATCCACTGAGGTGTTCCCAAGCCATGCTCTACCCACGTTCACCACCACACTATAAAAACAAAACACAACAGAACCTGCTGTCTAAAAATGGAGGAAAATATTTAGGCCATTTACTAAAAACCAAAACTGCAACAAAAGTGAGCTACCAGATACTAACCAAGCTCCTATCTTCCAAACCAAAACTCAATCTATGTATCTCCCAGAACTATTTACCCAAGTGAAGTCATTTCACAATCACAAATGGCACAAAACAAACATTTCCAAATGTTAAACACCAGGAAAGTCTCTCCTGCTCATCTTTACTCGTTAACTAAAACCTTCCGTCTTTCTAAATCAGCCAAAACCAGAACACAGTGAAGATGTGTCAGTGTCATTCAGTACCTGGTAGAGGTGGTTCCTCATGTTGAGAACTTCCTGTCCAGGCAGAGCAGAGACGACCTGAGTCAGACTCTTGAGCGCCTCCTGCTGGCTGTGGAGGATGGCCAGGTGGAGCCCACTGAGAGGAGAGGGCAGGAAATGGAAAATACATTAATTTTAGTTCTTCCTGAAGTTACCGGATCACACAGACGCATTCAAAGTTTACTGACGTGTCTCCGTCCTCGTCCTGTGCGTTCATCAGGGGGCGCTGTGGAGCCAGCAGGTAGGCTGAGTCTCCTGTGACTGAGTACTCAAAGAGAGCCTCCAGCTGTCTGCAGGTCACCTGAGCCAACCGCTCATCTGACACACACACACACACACACACACACTATATTAATGTCTCAAAAACACACCTATGAACACGCACTTTATTTGCTTTATGATGGCAGTAGTTGATGTGTACCTGTCTCCACACTGACCCCTCGCTCCTCAGTCCTCTCCCCCACCTCCAGACCTCCCTGCTGGGCTGAAGCTCTCAGCACGACCCCTGATTCCGAGTCATCGTCAGGATCGCTATCGTCACTGCTGTCAGCTGCTGAGTCGCCCCGAGAGGCTTCAACACAACAATAACACAATGAGTGATAGCAGCGTCTCTAACATCTCTTTTCCTGACCTTTTCTATTTGTTTTGTCCCAACAGACTGAATGTTGTAATTTCTCACCATGTTTGATGCCTCCTCCTCCCAGACCAGCTGAGTATCCTGTGGAGAAACCACCTCCTCCCCCTCCTCCCCCTCCTCCCCCTCCTCCTCCTGTGCCATAGTTGTAGGTAGTGAAGCCCTGGAAGTAAGCTGGAGGACAAATCAAACACACCCACAACGTCAGCTCATACACACTTTACAGGAAACCAAATTCAAGTTTTCAGTCTTATCTGTACCTCCTCCTCCACCTCCTCCTCCTCCAGAGCCAGGTCCTCCTCCTGCAGCAGGACCTCCTCCTCCTCCTCCTCCTCGGTACAGACCTCCTCCTCCATGGCCACTGAAGTCCTGGAAGTTCGGCAATGTCTTCTGTCTCTTCCTCTGCACCTCCTCCTTGTCTGAACACACACACACACACACACACACACACACGAGCATGTACCCAGGTGATCTGTGGGCGGAGCCACCTGACCTACCTATGACCTGAGGGCAGAGCTATCTGACCTACCTATGATCTGAGGGTGGTAGGTGAAGGGTTTGGGCTCGCTGGTCTCGTTGTCAGACTTCCTCTTCAGCTGGACAAACACTGACGTTGGCTTCTGCAGGTTCTGGTCTCGATACTTCGGAGTCTTGAACACGATTGCAAACTGACAACAGAGAACACCACTAGAAGCTTTATTCACAGGTATTTACTGATGGATTTTATTTCGTACAATAAAAGGAGATAATCTCTAACCTCTGAAGAGAGGGCACCGGAGGAGCTAAAACCCCTCGTACTCACCTGTCTGTGAACATCAGTTGGGGAGAAATCTCCCAGAGCCTCCCAGGTCAACCCCGTGTCATCTTCTTCATAGAATCGAACCTGGATGTCGTCTACAAACAGACACATTTTAATGTTTAAAGCAGTGGTTCCTTTTTCTTAAGGGGCGACCCCTGACTGACAGATTTTATTCATATTTTATGTTATATTTAATGCAACTGATAAACTGTACAGTGAACCCAAATAGTGGAGGAAAAAACTGTAAAACAAGCAGATTATCTGCTGTGATCATTGATCAGAGTTTTCCTGATATTTTCAGGAACCTTTTATACAATCCTGTGTCTGCATTATGTATAATTGTAATGGATCCATTTAGTTTTCTTCAGAGAAATGAATGATATATGATTAAAGGAAGCAGTGATACTGTAGTTTAACTCCTCTATAAGTGCGACTCCGAGCTGCTGCTGCTGTTAACGTTGGCTCTGCAGACTGTGTTTGACCTCTGGAGGACTACAGTGAGTCCAGATCAGCTGCTGGTTTTGTGCCAAACAAGCCAAAACAAAGAAGAAGCAGCAGACAGGCCTGAAGCAGCCTGAATGCGTCTCTTCCTCCTGAGGGATTTAAATATCGGAGGGGAATTCCCTGAGGGTGGACTTCCTCCAGGAGAACAAAAACCTCTGACCAGGAAAAACCGCTCACAGATCCCAAAGATCAGCTGCATTCAAATAAAGCTCCAGGAAAACAGTTCGAGTCCTGAACTACAATTTAATATGATGGAAGTAATAAAAACAACTGACGCTGCATAATATGAAACAGCATCATCATAATACAAATGACTACAAATATTTGATATAATACAGATTTAGGAGAACATGTTTGATACAGACCAACAAATGTCACATCATTTCCACAATAATCGTGAATCATAAAATCTGACAGAATATGATGTTTTTAGTGTAATCTCTAGCTGAGAGGAAAACACACGTCAGAGGACCTCAGAAAGAGGAAAGATATAAATTCATCTCGATTCACAAACCTCTGAGCAGTACTGTATGTATAGCTAACGATGCTATTAGCATTCGGGTGAAACAGCCAATGTGAATAATTACACAGTGACTGAAAATCAAAACCAGAAAATCAAAACCAGAAAATCAAAACCAGAAAATCAAAACCAGAAAATCAAAAGTAAACACTGACTTTTGGTTTCACTCAGGACTCAAACTGGCTACAAACAGACACGTTTATGTGATGGGAACTTTTTGCAATAAACTGTTAATAAACTGTTTTTATTATGTTTCACCATTAGACAGATAGGCAGATAAGTAGATAGATAGATAGACTTTATTAATCCCCAAAGGAAAATTGGGTCTTCATAGCAGCCAGGTACATTAAAATACAACAATAGAATAAAATACTTAGAAAAGATTAAAAAAAGATAAATACGTAGGTAAGGTGCAAAGACTTAGTTGCAAGATGGTGGTAATAGTACTGATGATATGATGGTAGTGTTATTGTTAATAACAGTATATAATGATAATATTAATAATATTATAATAATAATATGTATATATAATATGATGACTGAACAGATACACATAAATATTATAAATTCATATTGATATAATGTAAACATGTCATATATTTAGCCTGTGCAAGGTGTGCATACATACATACTGTAATATATATACATATATTCCTCAGAGCAGCGTGGCTGAATGAGTGTTGTCTGTTAACTCGCTGCTTATTGTGTTAGTAGAATATTAGTTGGCTCTTGGATCAGTCATTATAAAGCACTTATATTAAAGGCTTATTCTACAGCTACTGGGCCATTAAGAGTTGTCCCTCAGTAACGTCCTCATTACTGCTTATTGATAGTAAGAAAGGAAGCTCTAAACAGCAGACTATACACTAAAACCATAAATATACATCAAAATATTTAGGCTGTGGTGGATTTCAAATGTTAACAAACACAAAAACAAAAACATAAATAAATTATTATAATTACGCATTACATATATTGTTTTATCTATTATTGCTTATTCTGTATATTGCTATTGATGGTGCTCTGGTTAGTGTTTGATTCCTGGTGTTTTAAATCACTGTGTAAACCAGATTTTAAGAGAAACTATATAAATAAAGTTTATTATCATGAAGAACCTTCAGTAACATCACTGATAAAATCACTCAATGCTCCTTTAGTGAAGAGGATTTCAGAAACCTCCCAGCAGGTGGCAATATGAGCTGATAAACACTGATATTAAACAGTTTAGTTCTTCATTTACATTCACAATCATGATATGACTGTAAAGGAGAGAAAGAGCTGATCTAAACTGAAAATTTGGTTTTTCTTTTACATTCAGTGGAAGAGAAAGAACGACTCATTCACAATGAATCAAACCTTCGAAACCTGTGGTCAGATCAGTCTGCTCTTGGATTAAAGCACTTCATCAATCATCAACCTCACCTTTCTGGACTTTGTCACAGAGCAGGTAGACCTCCTCTCCTCCGCTCACGCAGCCAGCGGTTCGATCCATCCTCACGATCTTCAGGTTGGAGGCATTGGGAGCCTCTGAGGGAAGAAAGAGAGACACAGCAGGTCGGTCAGTGGATGCTGTTCAACTCCACATCTTAATCTTAGGTTTAAATTTGTCCTCATCAACCTCTAGAAGTTCTTTAAAGACTCCTGGAACCTTCTCAAGGATCTGAAGAAGTTCTACCATGGTTCCCACTCTTAAAGAAATCATTTTCCAGAAGTTTTCTCGCCACTACAGGACAGCACTCGCTCAAAAACTTGTCAATACTAAACAACACAATTATTTAATGACGCAGGTTAATGATGAAGTGTCTCAGGTTCATTACAGATAGGAGGTCAGAGTTTATGACACACACAACATTTATTCACTTTAGCGGAAAGTGTTTTTTTAAGACTTAACATCACTGTGAGTGTTTTTATGAACTACAATAACAAGAAATTTTTTCCACTGTGCTTTTTATGAGAATTCTGCTTCAGAACAAATAGACTCAACTCTGAAAGTTTGCTCCGCGTCTCGTTAACCTGCTCTGAAGTGTCATACTGCAGGTTCCCACCAACGGTCGAGTTTCAAACAAATATGTAGGACAACAGAGATTATTTCCAGGATATTTGGTCATTTTAATCAATTTCCAGGTGTTTCTATGACAGGAAAACTAGTCTCTTCATTGTGTTTTCTAGAAAGTGCAGGAATCAAACTGTGACCTTTAAACCTTTAAGTCTGGTCAGATCTCCTTCCTGCTCTCCAGAGGACGAACCCTTTACATTTTAAAGACTAATTAATGACCTTTCCTGTAGACTGGTCAGTATATGTTCAGTAAATATCAGTATATTTGTTTCAGACTGTGCCTGTAATGAATGATGCAGCATCTAACTGAACAGAGAAAATCTTTTCACAAAACATTCAGTAAAAAGTGGAAGCAGGAGATTCAACAAACAGAAATCTCCAGTTTGAGTATGAATCTAAAGTGAAAGTTCAGAAGGATCCTGAAGTGCTGAGCGGGTTTCAGTCCTCTGAGAGGAAGCTGCAGTGTACGGAAACCAAACCAGCAGGAAGAGGGAAATGAAACCAGGCGGCCTGACACGACTTCACAATAATCCTCGTCGAGATAGAGTCGACTGCAGACGGTGTGATACCAGAGCTCAACAACCAGAGCTACAGTTGCAGAAAACCCAGAGTGGAAACTAACACCATCATCGTTCTCATGCTCTCTGACGGCTTTACAGGGGTACCGGACAAAATGAGACACAGTCACCGTCTAATGCAACAGCACACTGACTGAGGCCATTGGAAACTCACAGATGCTGGTTGAGTGTACAGATTCATTCAGTGCAACAAACATGTGACTGGACTGTTATACCAGCCATCATGGTTCAGTAAGCAGCACTGGTTCATCACAGTCCTTTGGATCAGAGTTCAGCTCACAACAGACATTTTAAAACTTCTGTCCTCTAATAAAACACAATCAGAACCATAAAATACTGAGCAGAGTTGCTCAAAAAGCTTCTACATAAAGTATTTTACGATACAAATATTTAGGGCTGATCCCTAACAGTCGACTGAACCGTCTCGTCTTTCCATCAACTGCGTTCAGGAGCTGCTCCTCGTCAACGAGACCCAAGTAGGATTGTTGCAATATGGACCTTTTCTCTTTTGAAAGGGGGAAGTCTCTTACCACTGGACTGCTGCATATGCTAACTGTACTAGCTGCTATTAACTAGTAAGCGGTCCTATTAGCTGTCTGTACCCGGACTGGAAGCTGGAAGGCCGGGGGGAGACTAGCGTCTAGACTAGGAGCAGGGACCCAACAGGGAATACTGCCGGGGAGCAACATGCTGGTTCAGACATCAGAGTCAATTATGAAACTGAGCGGGGAAATGAAACTTGGTTCATGTTTCATTGTGGTTTTATATATTCTAAATCAATAAAACAGATTTTACTCTCAGGTAGTGCCCACACAGCAGACAGTTTCCACACAGCTGGCAGAGTTGTAAATATCAACTAATTTCAGTTGCACTGTTTGAACCCGTCATGGACGGACTTTAAACCAGTTCCAGCAGTAAATGAGTGAGATGGATGTGTAACGGGGTTCAGACTCACTGCTGTCGTAGATCGGTTCGGACACAACGGGCTCGAGTCTTCTGGAGAACCCTCCGTCACTGTCAGGGAGAAACGCCGTGAACATGAGCCGCACCACACTGAGGTCCATGTCTTTAGCCTGAAGAGCCGCTGCACTGCTGATCACACTGCGCTGGTGGTCTGAAGGCAGAGAAAGAGACAGACATACTTTATTGATTTTAAAACAACATGAGAAACAATAATAGTAAGACCGGAACAGAAAATAAAGGAAATGGTGGACGGTTACTCAGATAAGATGACAGACACCCAAATCATCATCAAGTCTCAAAAAATGTTAAAGAGCAGAGACGATAATATTTAACAGATACAATCTCACTTAATTTTAATTTAATTTAATTTTTTTTTAAAAATGCCTAGTTAATAAAAATGTGCCCTTGTGTCAATGTGTCCTTTTAAGGTCTGAAACTTTAACGGGTCCTCACAAAGATACAGGTACAAGGACGGACACACACACACACACACTGAGCACTGACCGGTGAGTTCTCGGGGGACGCGGACTTCCCCCTGCAGGGCGTCGATCTCGTGGTGGATGGAGACTCCACAGTTGTACCCCATCCTGAAGGCCTCGATCATCCTCTCCTCCAGAGTCTTCGCCACGTTCTTCTTCGTCACATGAAGGATGCCCAGGTTTGGAAAACTGACAAAATAAACACACCTGTGAGCCTCACACCTGACAGCTCTACTGGTTTACTCAGTCTGTAGTGGTTTACTGGGTCTGGACTGGTTTACTGCACTGTGTGAGGCCTGCAGACCTGATGGTGGAGTCTTTGGGCTGGAGGTCGGCGATGCAGATCCCCTTGTCGCACTGTTTTCCCACCAGACTGTGAGCGTGAAGCTGAGGGATGGGGGTCAGCGCCGTCACCAGCTGGACCACCACCCGGGCCAGACCCTGGTAGTTACTGATCTGAAACACACACACACACACACACACACAATGAATCTCATGAGAATAGTAAAAACAATAGATGATAAATATGAAAAAAAAGATTAATAGAAGATACAACATTTCAGAGCATTGCATTTCAGAGAAGGTCGGTTGCACACGAGTCCTATTAAGGCTACGCCCATTGATCACCATGACATCACTCCGTCAGTTCATGACTGATTTAACTCCTGATAAGGTAAAAATCTCCTCACAAGCATAGATGTTACCATTGTTACCATATGAGCTTATTAAAATCACATATCTACTATCATACAGGTACATTTTATAAAAATGTCCTCACTGTCCCAAAACGTCCCGAGTTTTCTAAAAGAAACATTCTCACTTTACAAAACAATTTCCTCACTTTACAAATGTATCTTCACTTCCTCAAAACGTCTCCAGTTTTCAAAAAAATATAAAATAAAATAAAAAATTATATAATAGTGTCCGTGTTCTGTGGTCCATCTGCAACACAAATTAACTAAATGAGTCCACATAACAAGTGGGACGAGACCCTCCTTTTCAGAGGGTTTTAGTCTAGTTGTGCAGTTTTATTGAACCAAAGAGGTCAAGAGGTTTGACTTTATGAGAGCAGAATGCTTCAAACAGGAAAAGTATCTCTGATAGTGATGAAAGATCAGAACTCCCAACGGCAAAACTCCCAAATAATGAAATGAAAGTCAAACTAAATTAATCAGTTCCAACAGTAAAACAGCAGAAGACATGAACACATCCTCTCACAATAATGTGCAGTAGTGAATTATATCATTTACTTAACTTGTAAACTTCTGGTACCGTAGTGCTTTACTTAAATACATTTCAGAGGGAAATATTGTACTAACTGGAGAATCAATAGGAGAGCTCCTGAAAAAGGTTTTATCTCGTATTTATATGTAATTTATATGTACATGTTATCATGTGTCATCTGCCGCACACTGTCTGGAAATGAATGAAGATCAGTTCAAAGGGCACATTCAGTGAAGGAAGTCTGGCGTGGAAACTCTGAACTACGGGATGAATGATGAGATAAACCTCTGTCAGATCACAGAGGTTAGATCGGACTCATACTGAAGCTGTTTGGAGTTTTTGGGGTTTCTCAGTTTTCTCTGCTGTGGTTCAGAAACACTTTCTCCTGACAGAGATGAGTCAAAGTGTTCTTCCATCACAGTGACACCAGACATCATCAGCAGAGACACTCACAAACTCCACTCAGAAATACTGACTTTACTAAAGAGAGAGGATACGAACATGTGTTTTTATCTTGAGCCCAAAAAACGTGTTACAGACAGGTGTCATCAACATTAACCAGCAACAGTTATGATAATCACGCTCCGACTGCAAATTATTATTCATCTTTTGGAATTCAGGGGACAGAAAAACAACACTGACTGCTCAGAGAAACACCAGCCTTCAGACAAAGGTTCATATATTCATGTTAAAATCACATTTCTACTGTCAGTTAATTCACAAAAATCTCCTTTCTCGTTTCCAGAAGATAAACAAGCATTATTCATCTTATAGGGAATTCAGGAGCCTGAAAAGCAGCACTGACTGCTCAGACAAACACCAGCCTTTAGCCAAAAATTACTGAATTTAACTCCCAACTGTGAAATTATTTCTTGCATCTATTCCCAAATTAATTTCATGTCTGTGATAAAAGCTGAATATTTTAAAACCTGTTGTTATAAAATGAGTCATTGCTGAAAACACAGATTTTTCACAATCTGCTCATTTAACACACAAGTCATTGTTACTGGTAATTCCCTCGTTTTCCAAATTAAAGCTCAGCCGACCACAGCTTCCACTGAAGGACGTGTTCAGCTTTATAAATACAGTCTCAAACAATGATTCCAGATCAGTCCAGTTTGGTTAATGTTTGCCAGATTCAAACAGCTTGAATTCAGTTCCTGTCCTGAAACTTCAGCTGCAACAAATGAAACTTACAAACAGAAAATGAATGAGGAAGAAGACAAAAACACTGACTATAGCTGGAGGTTCTATAATTGGCTCCAAACTAGACTTCAATATTTCCTTTTACATTTATTGAAAAACAGGAAATTTGACATTTGATTCAAGTCTATTTTGATCATTTAAAATCTCTCAGCATTGTTTTCTTGTTCCTGGTTTACTTTCTTTTCTTTTGTGTGCTCTGAAATGTCTCCACTCGCTGATCTTCATATTATCTTTCGTTTCATTGTGTTGTTACTGAGGTGTTTAACATAAAGGAAATCAGACTGTAAAAACACAGTTCCTGTTTCTGCTGTGTGTGTGTGTGTGTGTGTGTATCATGTCACTGCAGGTATTTGCCTGCAGGGACGTTGCAACCGCCACAGTAAATAAACCAGGGCCCACTTCCTCTTCCCGGTTCAGCCGGCCAATCAAAGCACTCCGGCAGACAGAGGCAGTTCCTAGAAACACACCGAGCGCTGCTGTTCAATGGTTTCCTGGCCTCGCACTAAATAATTGTAGTGTTTGGCACACGCAGCAGGTCGAAAGAGTCGGGTGGAGTTAGCAGCAGGAGGTGTTAGTATCTGTCACTGATCAAATACTATATCTGATTGATCCTGATGCACTGAAACACAAACTGGCTACAGATATCACAGAGCTGTAGGTGATAGGCTACAGGGGCAAATATGAAGAATATGTATGATCATAAATCACACCACAACCTGTATATGTCAGTTTAAATCTATTTTATTTATGGATCCTAAAATCAATCAGGGGCTTTACAATCTGTACAGAATACAGCATCCTCTATCCTTAAAGCCACGTTTCAGGTAAAGAAAAACTCCTAAAAGGACTTTTAAACCCGTCCTTCCCCTTCCATAAATGTGTTCTTTTGAGCCGAGTGAATTATATGACTGTACTGTGATGAAATCTGTTAATGTCGCAAAATGTATGTCCAATTAAGTCCAGCGCTGACACAGAGTAGTTAGTCTGTGAAACCGCTGCGCTCATTTTCAAATGTATCCCGATGGAGACGCTCATTCACAGGAGGTTATGTTAGCTGTTGCTAACCGTCTACGCAGTACGTTTATATTGTTACGCAGTGGTTCGGACTTTAGACGCTGTAGAAGCACCGGACTGCAATCTTTACCATGATCCCCCACAGACACACACAAATACATGAGCGTCTAGCTTAACTACAAACAAGTAGCTCACAGAAACCTTTACAAACAGCGTGAATGTGCTTCTAGTGCAGACACATTGAGTTTGACAGCAGTTGCTCATTAGCTCTGACTAATAACAAATTTAAATCTAAATTAATTTTTATTTAGTTATTTTATATCACAGTCACAGATCTGCTCCTCTAAGGGAACACACATTTGTATAAACCACCTGATATTATATTACCATACTGTAACATGATTTATACTGTAGTCCTGCAGACACACGTATGTGTCATCAAAAATATCTTGTGGTATTATTTTGAGGCCGTATCGCCCACCAATAATTATAAGTTATTTCAAATGTTGCCAGAAACCAAAACCATCACAAAACTACAATACGTGTTCATAATTCCTGGGTAGCACCGTAAAAATAGCTTTAATTTCTGTGTATCTGGATGAAGAAGAACAGTTTGTCATCAGCCTCATTTCTCTCCTGCTGCCTGTTGAAGGGAAATTTAAAAAAGTTAATCAATAACTGAGTCAAAGTGGTTAAAGTGAGAGTCTGGGATCAGTCTGTGGCGGAGATCTGATGGTCACAATAAACGGTTAAAAGAGGCCGCCGGTATTTCTGGGCCAGTGGGCGCGAACGCTGATATTACACCTCTGGATGTCGAGCTTTCATCTCTCGCCTGAAACTGAACACCTTTCCTGCTTGTGACGCAACTCCACTTCCTTGTAATTACATGTGGGTGTCATGGGAGGAAATTCCCAACAGACATGAAACACAGCAGAGGAGTGTGTGTGTGTGTGTGTGTGTGTGTGTGTGTGTGTGTGTGTGTGTGTGTGTGT
>JAGRRF010009836.1:838920-852740 GCA_019097615.1 Morone chrysops
CTTCTGTTGTGAATTGGCGCTATATAAATAAAATTGAATTGAATTGAATTGAATTGAAACCTGTAGGTCACGTCTCTAGTTTGAGTTAAACATGAGATTCGCTGAACGTAACATGTGAGAGAACAATGAGTGCAATGTACATTTACAACCTTACAGTTGAAACTAAAAACAGCTGTTCATCTGTCCAATAAAACTTGAACTCAGCAACAGAATCTTCACCTGGAGGCTCTGACTCCATTTCTCAGACAGAAATAATGACATCTTTAGTTCTTATATGGTCTTTATTATGATTAAACACATAAGAATCAGTTATTTAAACATATATATATTTTTATATACTATATGTACTATATATTTAGCTTTAGTTGTTACAACATTCATAATAACCTGAACGTCACATCTAAGAGCATCTGTAAAACAATTAGTGCAATTTACATTTAAAACTTTACAGTTGAAACTAAAAAACAAAACAAAAAAACAGCTTCTGGCTGCAAAAATATACAAATCATCTATTCAATAAAACCTCAGGTAAAAACTGAATACAGCAACAGAACATCTGGAGGCACATCAGCTCAGTAACACACCACTGCACCGGCAGGAAACACACACGTTAACACACATCAGAGCACTGAGGGTGTCCAAGCGTTTGGATGAGGCACTACACGGACTCCGGCCCGGGTTCAGACGGGTGGGGCTTAATAAGGACAGGTGAGTCAGACGCTACGAGGCACGACGGGACGCAGAGAAGCAGAAAAAATCACGTTAAAGCGTTTTTAAACATTCAGCGACAAATAAAATCAATAAAAATCTTCTGTTTTTATGGAAGAACATTTCTGCCAATGTGATGAAATAAAATTTCAGAGATTATAATGAGAAACATTCTCAATATTTTAACTTAATATTAATACTAATGAGTTAGTATCTTAAAATTAATCAAAAATCAATATGTTGACTGATTATCTGAAAATAACGAGAAACTTTCTCAGTATAATAACTTACAGGATACTTTTTTTTCCATCACAGTGGCAGAAATGTTCTTCCATAGTTTTGGGTTCAGGAAATATTAAAAATATGCAGAAATTTCCCTCTAAAGGAACGACGCAACAATAAAAACATGAAATTATGAGTCAGAATATTTCATTTTAAATATCATAACCTGCAGTGTCACAGCACTGAAGTATCTTTCCACCTTTCCACCTTTTTAGGGAACGATTTTCAGAGTAAAAGCATGTTCATTATTTTTGTAAGAATAGCAGAAATTTAGCCATTTTTGACATTTTCCATCAACACATTCTGTCAACTGTTCCTAAAAAAAATTCTAACTCAATGACCTTATTACTATTTATGGCAGGAAATGTTGTATTTTATCAGTTTTATCCACTAGAAAGTTCTAACATTTGTGTAAAATATAAGTTATTAACTATTTAATAGCCTATAAATGACCGTTCAAATTAATGCAAAAATCATAAAAGAGACGCTGCTGGATATTGTACGCTTTGTTTCGGTCTGAGGAGCTCATTAACAAACTGTTCACACACCTGCGATCACACTGGTGGGTTTTTACGTTGATTTCAGTTCATTTATCGATTCCACTTCCTGCTGAACCGTCACAGTCGAACAATGTCACGTTTTGTTTTGATGAAACGTATACTAAAGTAAAAGATGCTACTTTCATATCCTGTGTGAACAAGAAAAGACAAGAAAAGTGGCCCTATAACATGATGGTGAAGCACTTCTGAGACCATTGCTGCATTTAAGGACAGTGGGATATTACAGTTGTTGTTTCTAACACAAAAAAATCTCATTTTAAAAATTACTTTTATAGTGTTTGTTTAGAGTTTGTCTCTTGCTTGATTTTCTGAAAAATGGCATAACGTGTTGACCTGTTAGCTTTAGCCTCAGTCTGTTAGCTTTAAACGTCTCTGCATGCTGATTTTCACAGAAATTAACTGAAACCAACGTTGGCCAAAATAATTAATAATTTGTAAAACGATCGGCAAGATGTGAAGTTTAAACAGTCAATAAAACATGTAAAACCAGCAGTTGTGGTTGTTTAACAGCCAGTGGAAGAAAGAGGAGATAAAACGCTGCTGTAATACACAACACCACAGTACTTCATGCATGTAATAAAACACTGTGACAGTATCTGTACAGTTCAAAGTACTCACAGAGATACTGTCAGTACACAGTCACCACTTCAGCCCGACTCATGAGGAAGCTCAGCAGTCCATGAAAGCTAACAGTTAATGCCACTGATGTATCAGCACTCATTCTCAGATCTGTCTCCATTCAAAGCCACAAACCTTCACTGTAATCCACATTCATCACATTTACCTCCCATTAATAAAAGCTACAGTTTGTATGTTCTTGGGTTTGAGGCTTTGAATAAAAACAGGTTCCTTGAATTTCAAGTCAAACACAGAACTACAACATATTGTTTGTTACCTTCTAGCACCAAAAAACATCCAAATAAATCAGTTAATGCGGAACTTGGATTAAAAAAAAAATCAACTAAATATCACAACCAAAGTACAGCAATTGAATACTGTTGTGGCTACATGAAGAGCTGGGACCTTCAGATCCCTGGTCCAGTCCAGAAACTGTCCTTTAAAGACCTTCTGCATCTCCAGGAATGTGGACGAAGTTCATAAAGTCCTCCTCCGCCGCCGTCAGAGGCTGAGTGAGTATAAACTGGCAGTTGAAGGGCAGAGCTCACTAATGAGAAGGGGAGACTGAAATATGTTGCACCAAATTCAATTAGCGTGAACGATGATCTTTGCTTTACTGGAGGTGGATAAATAAACTCACGCAGGCTTTTACATCTATAATATTCTGCTGTCGACTGATAACAGCATTGGTGCTCAGTATCAGATAATAAAATGTAATATTTAGATCAGTGTAGGATATTGTACAAAGGGCTTCATTATCACACAGATATGGTCGTAATTTTACAGCTGATGAAGCTGATTTTGCTCCTTCAAATAACTAATAATGTGTTTAATATGATCTTGCTGCCTCAGATTAATAATTAGAACCAAAACTACTTAATGTGTTGCATTAATTTGGTTTTGCCAAGCTAACTAGCTAACTAGCTTGGCAAACTAATGTTTCTAGCTTAGTTTAGCTAATATTGTATTGCGTTTTCTAGGTAGTATCTGGCGTTGTAATGGTAGTGCCACAATTTGTTCTCACATTTTAGGACATCTATATACCTAATTTATATTCTTTTGTTTTATATAATTCAGTTTTGGCAAGATAGCTCGACAACCAGCTCACCAAGCTAGTAATGTGTCTAAGATATATTTTTTTTTATTAAAATCAAAACAAATTTATCTTATAAAGTCTGCGTTGTTGCCAAAGTAAAAGCTTTCTATCTGCTGAAATACAAACTGTGCTTCAGGTGTTTACAGTTTAGTTTCAGTTAACTTTCTTTCCACAGCTCAGACTGAGCCGTTATGTTTTAAATTAGTTCCTTCACTCGTGTGAAATTTCCAGTTTGCGGTGGGCGCTGCGGGTTCAGAGAAACAGAGATTTCTTGTTGGAAAGCTTCACTTCGACGTGAATTTCTGAAACCAACGTTACCAAAGAATTTTACACGAGAGAGAAAAAAAGATCTCTGGTTTAGATAAATGTGGTTACAGCTTCTCTTCAGGAGTGCTTCAGTATTTTTCTTCATAATCTCCAAAGATAATCTGAGACATTGAGGTTAGCTGCACATTATTTCTACACCTAAAGTTATAATGATATATGAACTGACACTGAGTCTACTGCTACTTACTGTACAAATACAGTCACATTTAACAACTTCTGTTAAACACTTTTTTTTTTCAACTCTAAAGCTTATCCATACTGAGAAATTGTCAAAATTCAATATCAATTCTGTTAATGTATGCAGAACTCCTGTTATGAATCAGTTAAATACTCTTGCATTCTAATTAAAAAAGTCAATTTTAGTAGCTGAATATTGAGCGTGGTTACTGTAGTAAGTGCTTGGTCAGCAGGATGGAAATGTGATCCCAACTGGGCCAAACTCAAGGTGATCCAGAACCACCATGTGCAGGTTGTAAAAGTCGGACCTCCTTCAGTCGATCTGCGGCCCGTCAGCGTCGCTATGAAGCTACATGAGTGAAACCACAGCTAGCTGCTGGCGCCAAAACGCTTCCTGCTACAGGAAGCAGGCGGAAGGCAGGACACCGATTTCCAGGTGGTCGGTCAGTGTCCTCCGTCTGTGGAGGACGGACTCTCAGAGCGTCCGTCCTTCGCACCTGAGGACTTCTTCTGCTTCTGCTTTGACTTCCTCAGCATCCGGACCTTCAGACACAGCAGAGGGACACACATTATATACACTCAGCTACAGGTAGACTACAGGTACACACACAGTGTACAAACTACAGGCACATGTATATAATATATAGTATATATACTACATGTATACAACATACACCAAACTACAGATTAAGTAAAGTTTACTCAGGATATACCAAATTAAACATAAATAACATTAATACACATAATATACACAAGGTACACATAAACTACAGGTAAAACACACAATACACCAGAGAGTATGGGTTCCTCTGTTGGAAAAGCTACAAACAAAAGAAGAAAGGCTACGGGTGCCCTGCAGGGACAAACGGTACCTTTGGTCCTGCCGCAGAGATGATGATGTGTCCCGGCGGTTGGATCCATGGCTCTCCGTCCACCTGGACAGGTATGGGTTTGCTCACAGTCAGCCTGATGTAGTTCCCTTGAGCGATACGAATCCCTGAACGCATCCCGCTCTGCACCTGACCCTGCACACACACACATGGTTGAAAGCTCTGAAAGAAGTAAGTGACCCTTGAGTCAGAACGTTGTTGTTAATTGGGACTCACCATGTGGACAACCCCAGTGACCCCGACCACCTCCAGCAGCCCATCATCGATGCTTGGTTTCCCATAGCGACCATCAACCTCTGACCCCCAGAGATCAGCACCAGAGCCCCAACTACACACACACACACACACACACACACACACACACACACACACACACACACACACAGGTAGATAAGTCAGATCCAGACCCGACCCGTTAATATAAGACCCGCTATCCGACCCGTGCTATACACAGTCAGATTTTTACAATTATAGGTGTGACATGTTAAACACAACATTTTCGTTCTCTCCCACAAATTTATATAAATATATTTTTTACCAGTTACACAACGTTTTTCCGCAGGTAGCCGACCCGGTACAGGTGTGTGTGTTACCTGGGGATGTTGAGGAAGATCAGTCCCTCTATGTTGGGTAAGGGGACGTTCTGACTGTCCACCTGCAGCTGAAGTTCTTTGTGGAGACTCCGGCTGTAGCTGATCTTCTGCAGGCCGACCTTCACATACACTCCTTTGTTATGAAACCTGTGGGGAGAGCAGGTGAGTACGGTGGCTGAGAGGAATCAGAGAACAACACCACAACGGAAGAGAGCAACAAGTCTGTGTTTCTGTAGGTGGGGCTTCAAATAAAGTCTATATTTGTAGAAACGTGTCAGCTGTGTCCGAACAAACCGAAGTGGACAGAAGTTACCTGCTGGTGAATTTATCGGGTTCGTCCTCTCGGGCCTGGTGGAAGTCAAGGCTGAGCTCTGCATCGATGCCGAGACCAAAGTAGTTGTTCATCTGCACAATCTGACAGATTAAGAGACAGTTACACCTGTTACAGTAACAGTTATATCTACAGTTCCATGTAGTAGTATATGAACGGCATATTAATTTCATTTCATCAAATAAAATGTGAATGACACTTCACCCTTCTTTTCTAAGTATATGGGAGAACCCACTTAACTAGAACCAGTGTTTGGTTTGTCTGTTCTGGGCTACTGTAGAAACATGGCGGTTCATCATGGCGGACTCCGCCAGCAGAGGATAAAAACGTCTCATTCTAAGGTAATAAAAACACAAACACTCTTATTAATAAATTAATATTAATCTAAGCTAACATTTACTGTAGAGTCAGTGTAAAGTTTAGATTATTTGGAAAAATAAGTTATGAGAAAATGTTCATGTAAAGTCAAAATTATGACATAAAAAGCTGAAATTATGACATTAAAAGGGAAATTTATGAGATAATTAAGATATCTTTGACTTCATTATCAAGGCTAAGTCTTTATCGTTATTTCTATTTCACTGTCAGAAACTTGCTTCCATAAAGAACAGACTGGTTTTTGGCTGAGAAAAACGTATACACCATAAATGACTTGATGGTGCACTTATTCTCCTTCTGTCTACGGGACAGTTTCTGTTCTGTGACTCTCACAGATAAAGACATCAGTGGTGGCTCAATACGATTTAGTTAGTCGACTTGAGATAACGGACCTTGGGTGGCTCCAGGAAGCCGTTGTCCTTGCCATCCTCAGAGATGTCCTGGGCGTCCAGCAGGATGGTCCATCGGTCCATCAGAACCTCGTCAGCCTCGTCGACAGAGACCAGGATGTGGTGGGGGTCCTCGCCGCTGTAACCTGCTCCCCAGCGCAGGATACGAGCCAGGTCGTTACCTGTCAAGACGGGACGGACTTTAGACCTGGTTTTAGTTGGTCTCTTGAGTCCCAGCAGGTCTTTATAAGTCCTTCACTAAGTTCTTTGAAACTCAAGTAAATCAGGTTAAAATGATGTGATGACTGTAATGTTAATCTGTTGCTAGGAAACATCTGTAGTTCTGTCCAATCAACTATGTAAACAGGAAGTCACTGTTAGCTAGCATAACTTCCAAAAACTACAGTTTTAGAAGCTAAAAGATTAATCTTTGTAAACGTCCTAATCAACAACAACTAATCTCTATGTAAGAATTAGTTTGCGAGCTGCAACCTGTTTTAATTTAGTGATGATAAACCTTTGTAAACACTGATGTTAGCATGAGGCTAACTTTAAACTGAAGAACAGCTGCTGAAGTGATGAACTTAAAGTCGTGTTGGTCTGACCTGTTCCCAGAGGCACGATGCCGATGGGCGGCTCTCGACAGACCAGTTTGTGCCGGACAGCTTCCAGTACTCCCAGCACCCAGCCCACCGTCCCATCACCCCCACAGACAAGAACCCGAAACCTGGTAACCTCCCGGAACGTGTGGAGGCTGGACCAGAGGAAAACATCAGAAAAATGTATTTCATCAAAATATCCTGATGATTGATGTCCTCTCACAGTCTGAGCAGCAGACATATCTGCAGTGTGTTTACATACAAATCATATTTAAGATATTTTAATGCTTAAAATTCAGATTATTTGAGTTCCAGGCATGTCGGCGGCTCTCACCCAGCCAGCGGTCCTCCGTTGGAAATGTCAAAGACCTGGTGGGGATTGAGAAGTTTCCGGAAGCTGTAGAGGAGCTCTCTTCCCTTCAGACCGCCGCTCTTTGGGTTGACAAACACCAGCAGGGGACAGATGTCGTCTCCCAGCTCGTTGTGCTGACAGACAGAAAGTACAACCTCAGAGTCAGAGTGGGGACATATGAAGTGACACAAATTTCACACAGTGTGACTGTCAGTTACCAGGATCTCTGGGAGGACAAGAGAACTGAGCGTCTTGTTGTTGACAGTCGTGTCTTTGGCCAACATGTAGATCCGCTCAGCTTCAGAGAAACAGGAGATCTGCAACGCCACTGCACCTGAGCACACACACACACACACACACACACACTGTGATACAACTACCACCTTAATTCTGCTGAATCAATCCAAGTTTCCTTATATAAAACGTTTAAAACAATCAGAGTGCTGCACAGACTAAAGTGCATGGCACAGCGATAGCAAGTACGGGACACTGAGAAGTAGTAACACACAACACCAATAACTGACAATAAAAGATACTATATATAAATATAAAGCAATATCAAATATTTTAAATGGAGACAAAATAAAACTACTAGAGAAACCAAAACTCATGTACGTCTTGAGTTTTGTCTTAAAAGTGTCAATAGAGGGGCAGCGTTTGAGTGAAAGCAGAAACTATTCCAAAGCTGACCACTGCTCACAATAGCAGGAGTACAGCTGCTGCTAACAGAGCTAACCAACTGCTGTCAGACTATCTGTGTCCGCACTGGAACCACAGAGACTCTGCTGGAGCTTTTCACTAGAAGCACATTCACGCTGTTTTGTGTAACGTTAGCTAAGCTCAGAGAAGATATATTCATACGTAATACTTAATACTTTGCACTAAAATGTCCAGATTTGGACCTGAATCAATAAACAAAACCAATAATTACTCAAATACAGACGGTTTCAGCAGAAATACGTGATTGAGTTACTCTTCATACCCTCTACAGGTGACAGGGTTTACAAAACCCATCTGGCATCAAGTGTTTACTAGTGAGTCTCAATGTAAATAAATAACTGTGTTAGCTACAACTGTGGATCCCAACCAGCAAGGGTGGTAAGCCAGAGGTCATGAGATTATTAAAAATAACTATACACAAATGGAAGTACCAGGAGTAAACAAGTCTCCATCACTGTGGCGTCTCCCTAGTATGCACACATTTGACTGCAAGCTGTTCTAAGAAGTTAATAGTTTACTTTCTATATAACATTACTTTTTAACAATGTGTTAAATAATCATGTTAATCAGCTGCTCCAACAATAGTGGCCAACTTCAACGCACAGCCTTTACTTCATGAAGAATCTGAGAAACATGAGTCCCTGTAGAGGACCAACATGAAACAAGACAGGACAACGTTTTACTAATATAACTAGTCTGTGATGATTAAAAACAACTTTTAATTGATGATTAAGCTACTGTAGTATTACACAGTATATCCGTTGAAATGTGGCAGACATGTAAAATCTGAATAACGCTAAGATTTCCTTCCATATAAGGAACCTTTATCAGTAATAACATCGTCAGTCCAACTACCCACAATGCTGCTGTCACTACAACTCGTCAGCACAGTAATGGCAGCGCCGCAGATGGCGAAACACCCAATCAAACTCTTATTTTGGTTTGGTCACAGTTTGTAGGTCAGCGTGCTTCAGCCTTCTTCATGCACAGTGTTTATATATTTTATTGAAGATTAGACAAAACCAGAAGAGCAGATGATGAGCTCTCACAGCAGCAGTTCATCCGTGAAGAGAAACAAAAAGGCAAATATAAAACGCTGTCAGAGCTGGTTAAGGACAGACGCGTCGACACTTTTAAATATTTGATCACAGCACCGCACACAACCTTAAAAATCCACCTGGCATGGTGGTTTCCATGACAACCGCCTCACCTTGACTGGCATAGATGTGGCTGATGGTGACCAGGTGACCTGCAGAGACAGACAGACAGAGGGACAGACAGAGGGACAGACAGTCAGACAGACAGAGGGAGGGAGAGGAGTTAGACGAGTGGTCCCGCTGTGAGCTGACCTCAATAAGAAGTGATGTTTACACACAAACCAACCGACCAATCAGAAACAGACTGAAGGTCGACCGATGTGTTTGTTTCACGGCCAATACAGAAACCAATTAATAGTAATTGAATTAAGAATAATCAGCAGCGGAGTTGAGCCTTACTTGAGTATTTCCATTTTATGCTCCCTTGTACTTCCTATACTCTGTCCACCAGACTCCATTGAAAAAAAAACAGTAATTTTTCTGAGCAGATAATCGTAGAACACTCTTCAAACTGGACAGGAACAAAATAGTTTTTGTTAACTCTTTCTCAGATATCTAAGTACAGTACTTGAGTAAAAGTACTTAGTTACTTTCCACCACTGCAGTGCAGAAACTGGAGCTGGCAGCCCATCAGACAGGTTGTAATTAAAGCTGTCCAGCTGACTGCAGCTGCTTCCCGCTTCGACCACTGTACGACTGCAGTCTGATGTAAGTGTTATGATCTACAGCTCAGGTAGATTCAGCTCAGACTCACTCTTGATGGTCAGGTGTTCCTGGATCAGCTGGCTGTACTCCTCTTTGGTCAGCAGGGGGGGCAGTCCTCCAATCAGCAGGCTGACCTGCACCGCTCGGTTCCTGTTCTCCACGATGTAGAACCGGGTCTGGTTCATCTGACGCAGAGAGGCCTGGGAGGACAAAGCATGTTTATTTCACCTGGAATACATCTTCTGTCTGAAGGTTGGAGTCATATAAACTTTATTTACCTCCCTTCATTCATTTATGTTTATTCAGCACTATGCATAACACCATAACAGTTGCAGTAATAAAGTCTGTCAGATCTCCTCGTACCTTCCTGATCTCCTGCAGCTTGTCCACAATCTTCTCCTGAGGACTCAGCGTCTGTCTCTGAACTGGAGGAGAAACAAGGAGGAGAGGTCACAACCTCCTGTTCTTCAGTTTAACCTTATGCCAAATTAGCATCGTGCTAACCTTAGTGTTTATTGAATTAAAACAGGTTGCAGCTCACAAACATTAGATGTTATATATCTTATAAATGTTGACATCCACTAACTGGCCAGTGTAACTGCTGTGTGGCTAACTGAAAAACCAACGTTAGCATGCTAATATCTGACCCGTTGAAAGGGTGAAATGTCTGACCTAAAACTTTACATTCTTATTATAATCTGGATTTAATCTGAATGAATATACGTCAGTGAATTAAGAATTTATTTCCACCAAACCAGAGTTGATGATTGTTGGAAACACTAACAGAATGAGTAATGAGTTTGATTCTGTTTCTGTCCACTTTGAATGAAGTTATGATGATCTGAAGGTAAAATGAGCAACACTTGACCTTACTGCTCACCTTGCTTGCTGCTCATGCAGACCTCCAGCAGGCTGAAACTGGACGCGTCTTCTTCCTGAAACAACACGCAGTCATCAGCAGGAGCTCTGATGGACACTGAAGGTTCATTCATTCTCAGTGGCAGCGGTTGGATCTCACAGAGGTTACATTACACCGACTGATCTCTTTTTGTCCATAAACACACACATCAGGAGCAGTGTGGCATTCACTGTCTCACTAAATACATTTTCTATTGAGGAAAGATCTCAACTTGTACATTTGTGCTTCCAAAACATTACAACGTACACTGTCATTCAAATTCAAATTAGTTGATTTACTCCACAATCTATTCACGTACCCCATGCCTACCCACTGTATCCACTGGGGTACAAGCCGGGGTGAAAGTAGGTTAAAGTTTTACAGTCTGGTGCACCGTACCACTAAAAGATTCAGTGCTGGTTCGCAGTGCTGGAAACAGGGGACAGCAGCTGCCTGCCAAAACCCACATTGTCTTATGCAGGTTACAGAGGAGATGAAATAACTGAGGCAGATGGAGACAAAGATGTCTGCAGACATGCAAACGGCATTAAAATAAAATAAAGAAATTGTATTAATGCTGGCGTTCGACAATGACTGCAGGAAGGAAAGTTCTTTAATTAACATTTAAAAAGAGACTGTACAGTAATGTAAAGTTCTGTAGTGATTGGGCTGACTTTGTTTTTATAATCAACATTTTGGTTCCATTTTTATGATAAATAATATATGATATATAGTAACTATAATAATATCAAAATATACAAGCTAAAAACTGCCTGCTGGCTGAACTAATGGCACAAGCACTAAGGTCAGTTCGTTGTCTTTGTTTAAACTGTTCAAGTGTTTGTGCACAGATCGGCTCTGGCATCATCTGAATCCGTACGGATCCGAAATCATCCTTCTGAGAGAAATTTCTCCGGTTTCGAGGCCCACAGCTATCAACGTTTCCCTCTCTCAACGGGTCCCTGTAGGCTGTATTAAAGCAGTAGGAGCTTTCCAGCTGCTGTCAGCCATTGTAAAGGTTTCCAGGTGCGCAGTAACCGCACTGCAGCAAATATTCATATTTAAGCAGCAAAGATAAGAACTGTAGTCATAAAGGCTGACAGAGGGAACAGAATGAAACTTTTAGCTGCTGAAATAACTTGTTACGAGAGCTCTGATGGAGTTTGATGGCTGTTATCCTGCAGACTGTTTCTCTGTGTGCAGAAGAACATTCATTAACATCAGATCCTGACTGATCTGTCGCTGTGTCAGGAGACTTAAATAATTGATGAAGACGCTGCTGTGCCTCGTGCATTAAATACGCACAGCGTCTCATAATGAGGAGACACTTTCACCCTTCTGCAACCAGCTGCTATTAATCAGAATTTTATCATTTTTATGGCGTTATGACTATGATCTGCACATCAGCACTGTAAAAACAAATGTTTTGTCTCAACAAAAATAATGAACAGTTTTTATCAATCTTATTGAGTTACGGCAACAAATGTACATTGAGTGAGAGGAATTAGCTTTTCCTCTACAATCAAAGGTATTTTTAATTAGCACTTAATAATTGGTTCTTAACAGTTTTTAAATTGCTTAGGCTACTCATGAAAATTAAACTGTTCCAACTGGTTTTTCCACGTTTCCACGATGTTTCATGAAGTTCAGTTTTATTCCAACTACTCGGACAGCTATAAGAACGTGTGCAGTGCTTGGAATGGTGCGTTTGATTTATTGTTCCCATTCTTGTTTTTGATTTCTGAAATGACTGTAAGGCACTGACATCGTTTAAATCTGTTCTTCTAATTTCTTTCTACACCCTGAGGGTGTTCAGGCTATGAAGCTGGGTTTAGATGTACGGGCAAGAACTTTAATCTACTTTCACCCCTGGTTACAAGTACGGCAGCACGATATGGTAAAAACATAATATTAGGATTATTTTGACAGATATGATTTGTGATTAGTGGGAACGATCATTTTTACACAAATTACATTTTTGACTTAAAGAACTATTTTGAGTGTTCTGTACCAAACGAATGTATTGTATTAAATCTAGAGATGAGGAGGTGAAGGAATCTCTGCAGACCTGCAGTACTTCATTATAATGCCGTTCATCACATATTTTAGCTGTACCAGACTATTTCCTGTGGTCACTGTGAGGTTTTACAGTTTGGTTTCACCTGTTTGTGGAGCTGACTGAGGACCTCAGTAAGGACTGAAGCTGCCGTGCTGCTCTGAGAGACAGAGACGGAGACGAAAGCGGCGCCCGACCTGAAAACACACAGCAGGTGAGGACATCAACATACTGCAAACACTCAGGTAGAACGACAGTGACACTGAAGGCTTCCGCTGTCTCACCTGTGCACCTTGATGACCTCAGAGTCTCGCTGTTTGGCCCTCAGCAGCCAGGCCTCACCGCCGTCCTTCAGAGAGCCCCTGTTGTCTGAACCACTGTTACGGTTGAGGATGTCGTCGCTATGGAGACGCTGCAAACCGCCGAGCTCGTGCAGCTCGTAGTCCTGAGGTTCGTCAGGGATGTAGAAGGCCCTAAGTGCCGCCTCCTGCAGGACGACACAGGTACTGCAGGGTTAGCAAGTGCCACTAACATCAGTAGTAATAGTTTCAGAAAAGGGTTCAATGAAGTCTGCAGACAAGAAAACCCAAACATTTCTTTAAATAAATGTATAATCTTTTTTTTATTATTGAACTGAACTAAGAACAATGTTTAGTGTCAAATTATTTATCAAACTAGATTCACAGAGATTTAAATAAAGTTGAGACACAGTCTTTAGCAGCCTTTACTTTGATTGATGGTCAATTTTAGCATTTGTTTTATTAAAATAAATTACACAAAACATAAATCTAATTTTAGTTTAGGCATCCAACTAGCTAACTGTAGCTGAGGTAACTGGGGTTGTCCTGCTGACTGTGTCTTGGCTGTACGGTGTGGGTCTGGTGTCGGTCGCTGTATGGTGTGGGTCTGGTGTCGGTCTCTGTACGGTGTGGGTCTGGTGTTGGTGTCGGTCGCTGTACGGTGTGGGTCTGGTGTCGGTCGCTGTATGGTGTGGGTCTGGTGTCGGTCGCTTCGTGGTTTTGGCTGATGGCTGATTTGTAAACG
>JAGRRF010009836.1:926933-934785 GCA_019097615.1 Morone chrysops
TCAGCATGTATGTTAGTATTAAAGTCCCAGATTTTTAAATGGAGTCTGGTCTGCAGAGGTGTTTTTAGTTCTTTAGTTTTAAAAGAATACCACTGATATAGTTGATGACTCAGAGACACTCTCAACTTTAAGAAGCAGATGTGATTGTCCATAAGCATGTTCGTATTAACGTGCCAGAGTAGAGTTTGGTCTGTAGGAGATGCAGAGATTTAAATGAATGACACTGATGAATCAGAGAGGCTCTCAACTTTAACAAGCAGATGCATTTCTGTCTTTCTGTATCTTCATCATCATGGGTCATGCATAAAGTTGGCCTGTTATTGATGTATGATTCATGCATGAGGATGATTCATCACTAATTCACGATACCAGCATGCATCTATTCTGCGTCCTATTGAAGCACAATATCATAAAACTCACTCAACTCAGAAATCTAAGAAAACTAACTTTTTTAGTCCGTCTGTGCGTCAAGTCTCAGTCTCTGTTTTGCAGTCAGCATACTGAAATTTCTGTTTTATCAAACTCTGCTGGAGACCCTGAATATACAAACATTTCACTGCTCCCCACTTACTGCACAGGAGCCACAACCTGTACCGTCTGTCCATTGTTCTATTAGAGAATATACTTAAGAATTTACTTTTCCTCACAAAAGTGAACCAAATGCTGAGACATCGACCTACTGTGTTTACAACTTGATAGAAGAAGTTGTTTCACTTTATTGACTGTCAGACTTTAAATAACTGCAGTTTATCATAATTAGAGCTAACACACACTCACACACACACACTCTCACACACACACACACACAGTTAAACAGCTCCCCAGGCTTCTGTCAGCTTGTTATGGCTAATTCATGAGACTCTGAACCACATGGAGCGAGCTAACTAGACACACACACTTAAATTGGTCCTTTTGCCTTCCTCTCTCTCTCTCTCTCCCTCTCTCTCTCTCTCTCCCTCTCTCCCTCTCTCCCTCTCTCTCTCTCTCTCTCCCTCTGTCTCTCTCTGTCTCTCTCTCTCTCTGTCTCTGTTTGTCTCTCTCTCTCCATCTCTCTCTCTTTCTTCCTTCATGGGTCAGCGTGCTGATGGAGGTGACATCATTTCAGCTAATAAAGTGTTGCTCCGCCCCTTTTGGTCTTGTTACCATGGTAACACAGGAGCGAGGAGGAGGAGGTGCTAAAGAGGAGGACTGAGGGGAATATAGAGAGAGGGAAGAGAGTGAGGTCGGAGGGGAGATAGAGAAAGTTAATGGAGGGAAGGATGAAGGCCTGAACGCAACCTGATTGATCGATCAGCTACCAGCGGGTTTATGCTCCGATCGGATATGATGTCATTTATTAACTCTGCTACTCTCCACCAACGTCCTGTTCGCCATCTTCTTCCCCCAGGATGGCGAATCAGTATCAGCCAATCAGAGTAAGAGGAGGGCAGGCAGGATGACAGCTACTGTTTTAAAGCAGTGAAGAAGAGTTGATTTAGCCAGAAGGAGGAAGGAAGGAAGGAAGGAAGGAGGAAGGAGGGAGAAAGGAGGGAGGAAAGGGAACAGAACTGATCATTGTAGATGTCGTCAGGTCGATCGTTCTGAGTTTGTTAAAAGCCAGAGTGTCTCCAAAGAACTGCACAGTAGACATTTTATTAAAAGTCCTCCTGCTCCGCTCGGTCTGCCTGCCTGTTATTTCCTCTTCCTCCTCTGAAGAAAACCAGTTTCAAACATTAGTTTGGGGGGATGAGAGGAGGTTTTTGTGTGTCTGTGAACTCAACAGGAGGAAGATCTCAGCAGAGGAGGAGGAAGGAGTCAGATGGATTACAGACACTGAGGATTTTTCTTCATCATGTTCCAACTTTTTGTAAACAGGAAGCTTCTTCTTCTTCACAAATAGAGATCATAAGAACTTTTTATTTCTCCGACATCAGCTGTTAGATTGATTTCCGTCCCTACAGACTTTAGTTTTAGTTGTTTCCTCTGAAATTCAACGTACATCCATCAAAGTCACAACTGGCTCCTAAAAATGTCGTTTATATAAAGTAAATAAAGTCTGGTCCTCCAGGTCTCTTAAAGCTGCTACTTCTGCAGTATTTGTTCCTTTTAAAGCTGTTAGCAGTGATTCTTCACATTGTTCGGAGGAGCTGAGACTCAAATCTTACAGTCTAAGTAAAGTTACTTAAAACTTAAAAAGTTGCTTAAAACTCGAATACAAACCTAACCACTGAAACACTGAAATGGGTTGTGCCTATTACAACAGAAAGTCAGTTGTTCAAGATAAACTTCTTTAATACTTTATTGAGCAAAATCTAATCATTTTTACCTTAATCTAAGATGAATAATTAGCAAAAAACAAGACACATTTTTCAGCTGGATGGAAATAAGTGATTTTGTCTTAAATAAAGGCACCAGATGAATTCTTATTTTTAGCATTTATTATTAGAATGACAAAAAACTGAACAGCTACTTTATTTCCGACACTGAGACTGAAACTGAACAGAGAAGTTAACCAACATATAAAGCAACGTTTCTCTCCAACCTGTGACTTGTATTCCAGTTGTTCACTGTAAACCATTTTCTTGTATATTTGCAGTAAGGTACTGTAACTGTACTGTAATGCTATTTACAGGATATAAAACACTGTATCACAAAACAGTATTTTACTGTATCGTATTGCACTGTAATATATATATTTACTAATAATAATTATAAATATAATGATATTATATATATATTTCCTCTCCAGCATTACAAACACAATCAGGGCTCTGAATGAGAACTACTGGGAATCAGGAGCAGTTCACTTCTTCTCCTCTGTATAATTCACCAATAATGTCATCTCTGTGGATGGAAGGAAATCAATCTAACAACTGATTTGCAGTAAATGGGTTTAAATATATAAAACTTTTCTTTAAAGCGCTGTCAGAAGTCCGTGAACAGAAGACATACAGATGTCATTTGTCCTCTTCAACGCTGTTTGTATGCAAACTGGAGTCTCACTGTCTGAGGAGAACCTCATTAACAGGTTTCTCTCTGAACTCTGGAGGACTAACATCAGTCTTGCATACCAAACCGTTTTTATTGTAAATATAGATCACAGTGAGGACGACTGGTGGAGCTGATGGCTCCATCTCACTGCCAGTGTGATGGAAAACTTCAAAAAGCCACTTTTTTTATATCCCAACAAACACTTTAACAGGAAACAATAGAAGCTGTTACCTCTGAGGTGAGATTACAGGTGTACAGGTGTGTCGAAGTGTCAGTTTTTAGCTTTTTGAGCTATTTTGCTTCCATAACATGTCGTCCCACCCAGTGCACACAGGTTTCATAAATGGTTCCTTCTATAGAAGTATAAGCATAATATACTTTCATTTGCATATTTAAACTTAAATAATTTAATTAATTAACTTGGGAGGTTTTTTACCCTATTCACCTGTAGTGCATTTCACAATAAAATTAGTTTTGTCTCAAACTTTGAGCCAGAAACTTTCCACTTCCTCTCTGTAGTTTCCTCCCGTTCCTGTTGACACAAGACACATGTTTCTGTGTTTCACTGATGAATTTATAAACAGAGGACGAGTCTCTGAGGTCGCTGTGATCTGAGAACACTGGTTCCTGTTGTATTTCGGGGCGGAGGATCAGCTGACTTTCACCACCATGTAAAATCGTCCTGTCTATCCCTCTGGTGGGGGGAGACGGGGACGAGAGTGTGAGACAAGGCTGCTCCTGTGTTAACTTTACTCTCTTTTCCCCTGGATTGTTTTTAGCCCTCAGCGGGGTTATAAAAAGGCTATTGACTCCCTGTAGTAAAAACACTTTAAACTGTGGATAAACTGCTGTGTGAGGGGATGAGCGGGGGTGGGGGGGGCATTTATTTATGTCACAATAAAGCAAAAGAGACGACGGAGCGGTGGAGGGGAGTCAGACACCATGTGTTCATCACATGCTACATAAACTCTACAAAGAGCTTTTTCTGATCCTTCTTTACTTGTTTTTAAGGGTCAAACCTGATACCGGGGGGGCGGGTGGCCTTAATTTTTTATTCTTTTTCTATTTCTGTTATATCTTGTATTTTATTGTATGTTGTATCTGATGCTGCTGTAATAAGTGAACTCACACTTTGCATCTCACAATTTGGACATTTTAATAATACTTTTAACATTTTATCTCATCTTTTTTACTCAACACGAACATGTTTTATTATCAAGGTTAAGTTTTCATCTTTTTATTTTACTGGTAGAAATGGGCTTCCATAGTCTTTTCTAATTTACATAATTTCAGTGTCACTGAACGTGTTTGAATGCAGAACAACGTCTGACACACTAAACACAGTTTCTGTTCGGAGGTAAAATATTTAACACCATCGATGCCTTCAGTCTGAGAGATGGAAAAACACCGGCGGTCCCAGAGACAGCAACCAGGCAATCAGCCATGAATTAAATCAGTGTGTGTACAGACGGGGTTCAGTAAACAGCACAGAGCAAACACACTCACACACACACATACACGCTCACACACACTGTTCAATATTTACAGCAGGAAACTCAGCACTCAGGTGTTTCTGCTGCAACATGCTTTTATTTTTATTATATTAATATACATATCCACAGAGGAAGAATACTTACAGCACAGGAAGAGGAAGAGCAGTGATACCACAGAGTAGAAATATTCTGTTACAGTAGAAGTTATCTTTATTTTAACCTGAGCAACAGAATAAGCATCAAAATACACTTTGTTATTCTGCAGAATAATGTTACTGTATTTAAGTCTGTAGTCTGTGAAGGAAATACAGATATTCTAGTTTACATTTAATGTGGCAACCTTGGTCGGACTCAGTGACACATTTTATAGATATTTTATATTATATTAAAAACTGTATGAACCTTAACATTGAACAGTAATAGTTCTGAGCAGATTATTTCCTGTTTACGGAACTCTTCATATAATTCTCTGTCTGTATTATTTATTATATGTTTAACAATCATACCGACCTAACAGGATTCCTCTCTGACACATTCAGTGTTTTTTGTCTCTGACGGCCGCCAGAGTTCATTCTCTCAGAGCGGCTGCACTGGTTATACTGGGAGGACACACAAACACACACACACACACACATACACATTGTGTGTGTGTGTGTGTGTGTGTGTGTGTGTGTGTGTGTGTGTGTGTGTGTTTGTGTGTGATCTCATGGCTCATTGAATCTTTTGTCCCTGCCGGCATTTTTCTGATTATCCACTGAGCAGCCTGTTATTATGTCTCACTGTGTGTGTGTGTGTGTGTGTGTGTGTTACAGGAAGACAAACACTTTTTCTTGTTGATAATCTTTGTCTCTTCCTCCTCCTCCTCTTCCTCCTCTTCCTCAGGTGGAGGACGAAGCAGAACCTGGACTACTGTTTCCTGATGATGTACGCGCAGACTAAAGGAACGTACTACGTGCAGGTAGGAAGGACTGTACGGATGTTTCACAATAAAAGCCTCTTTAAAGTTCTGCTGAGGTCTAATCATTAACTTTTATTCTTTAGAAAGACTTGAGTGCACACTATAGATGTTTCACAATAAAAGCTTGACATGGACAAAACAGGAAGGAAACAAAAAAAAATATCTTTTTAAAACTCAAAGATTTAAGTTTTACCAAAGAATATAATTAAATTATTTCAATAAAAGATTATTTATGAACAAACATACACACAAATATTAAATTCCTCTCTTTTCTGTTTTGTCTGAAACGTTTTATATCTCTGTGTTAACAAGGTCTCCAGTGTAAAAGACCTTAATGTAACTTAATTAAATATTACTGATGAAATCATTAAAAACACTGAACTACATGTTTGTGGTGTGAACTCATCACTGGACTGGATCTAATGAAGCTGACGGCCATTAAAGTAAAAAGTGTCTCTGATGTAACTCTGCTGCTGTGTGCAGCTGATGAAACTGTTGCATTGTGGGTAGACTGACGGGGACCTTAATGGAAGTGTCTCTGTGACTTCATCACACAGTCTTTGTTCCCTTTAAAGAGGAAGAAATGTCAGATTCTGTCCTCCCGTCTTTAAAGTAGACCAGGTCCCGGAATGAAGGTTAATAAAGAAAGAGAAATCTCACGCTGACAGATTGTCTTCACCTCCGTACCCGAGAGGAAGAGAGAGAATATTACACATAATGGAACCAGAAAAACACGTTTCCTCTCACCTGTAGTGCTGCTCGTCCATCCAGAGACGTCTGTGTGGGGCTCAAAGCCCCAAAAACTACAGTTCAAAAACTCAAAAGAAAAGTCTCCTTCCGGGAATCCTGACCCGGTTGCTCGAGATAATCCACAGACCTCGCTGAGAGCCATTTCACGTAGGAACTATTTTCTGTTGTATCACTGCACTGAAGAAGGCTAATGGTGGCGCAGGATGGACGCATGAATGGCGTCCTCCTCGGATGAGCCGTAACATTAGCTAGCTCACCGAGCGCCACTAACGTTCAGCTACAGTTGCCGGCTGTCGTTTGGTTTCTTTGACTGTTTTTAGGGAGTCTTTCGTCAGTTTAAAATGTAAACATGTAAAGTTGATTTTTTTCTAACATTTTTGAAAATCTTGAGTACAGAAAACAAAGATTTACAGAAATATTAGTGTTGTTGTTTTTTAGAGAACATTTGTACTGTTTTATGTTCAGCTGTAACAATGAATTCTAGAAATTATGTTTGAGAGACGGCAAACATGGATCTTTTTGTTCATAGCCTGACATTAGTGAAGATTATCTTTCTGAATAAAATGTATATATATCATAAACCTTTGTTCCCCACAGAGATTATTGTCTGTAACAATCCAACGATGCTAACAGGGCTGAACACTGGAGAGACTTTATGGGGGCCAAGATTTCCTTTTAGACCCTGGATTCTCTGGTTGAAATGTAAATAAAGTTCCTGCAGTGGAATTGTGGGTAAAATAAGGAACATTTGCTCAGTGAAAGAGAGGGAACAGAAAATAAAGGGAGGGAGAAATGAATGAGCATTTTTCACAGTTGGGACTTGAAATTAGTTCAGATGAAAGTTGTGGATGTTGTTCTCCCGGTGTGATCTGTGGCTCTTTATGTGGAGTCCTGTCGTGATCTGCAGCTTCCTCCTGGATCCAGCGGAGCTCCACCGGCTTATTTTCTGGCTATTTTCCAGCAATCTCCCCGCCATCATCTCTGCTGGCGGCATAGATGACGGAGCCTCGGCTGCTCCCACACGAAGCGTTTTGACAGGAACACAGAGCCAGACTTGCGAGGAGCGAGGTGGAGGAGGTAATTACTCCATGTCGACTCCCCTGCGACAGAAGTGGAGGATGTAAATGTCTGTCAGGGAGCTGTGAAGCGTCTTCCGCAGACAGGAGATCAGGATCAGAGACGTTGAGGATCAGGATGTTTTTACAGTAAAGATGGATTTAAACAAAAAAAATCCTCATTTAATTAAATAATTGATTTATTAACAAGTGGCTTTGATTGATCTGTGTGAGAGCGTTGCAACAGTTTTCTGTCAGTCTGAGAAACATTCAGCCATCAGGGTTGTTTGTTCATCTAAATCAATGTCAGTAACCTCAGTGACCTTTACTTTTACTCTGTTTACTCATTATTACTGCAGTTATACTGTTTCCTTAGCACAATTATTCAGCACATATGCACTTATTTTAACTTTCTTGTTGTTATTTCTATTCTTAAAATGTGGAAAACAAACAGGAATCAGGAAAGTGTTTCTGATTCTGGATTTTACATTGTGGTATTGATACTTTTACATATTACAGGTATAACAGGTTATAAACAGTCTCATTTTAATACTGATGCCTCTTTATGAGCCACATAAACATCAGAGAGAAGCCATTTCTATATATTTATTATTAATGTGAGTTGA
>JAGRRF010009836.1:940292-952929 GCA_019097615.1 Morone chrysops
CCTCCTCCTCCTCCTCCTCCTCCTCCTCCCAGTCCCCCCCTGGTCCTCGGTTTTGACCTTACGAATCCTCTCCGACCCCGAGTCGCCTGCGAGCGGCGGCTGCTTTTATGAATTCATCAGGGTGCAGCTGACTCACTGAATTAAATCAGACGGAGGAGAGAGCTGCAGCGCTGCGGGGTCGCTCTCTAATTCAACTCTTCGGTCCCGGTTTTGCATTTGCTAAGTTTAGCTTCAGTCCAGCCTCGTTTACGTCTGCGGGGTTTGTTTTTTTTACTCCATTGCCTCGATGCACATCCGGCCCTTCGGAGGTTGAAATGTCCAAACGGATCAGGGCAGCGGGCAGGAGCAGGACCGAGCTCTCTGCTGGCCATTCTGCTCGCCCTCGTCATTGTTTTAGTCCTGCGAGACGGTCTGTTCGGTTCACTTTATGACCTTTAATTTCCACAGAGCGTTCCCTCGACTCAACCCGACTCACATAGAAACAATCAGACTGGAAGCTGAAGAATAAATATCTGACGTCAGAAGATAATTCAACACTTCCTGCAATAAAAGTCTGTTTGTGTTCTCACGTTCAGAATCATCAGAACAAAAGAGCAGAAATGATCAAAGTCAAAGTTACAAGAACATAAACACTGATAGAGAATCGACTACAACAAGCCCTGCCCCTTTTTGCTCTGTGCTCCAATCACAGTTGAGCAACCCTCAGTCAACTTCCTCCTTTCCTGTACTTAGAGATGCTAGGCTAATCTATGTTGGAAAGACAACCACAGTTTGACAAAAGAGACATTTATACTGTAACTCAAACTGTTTAATGAAGCCGATCTTCGAACCGTTTAAGTTTGTTAACTAAAATTTAAGCATGAAAGATATTTGAGTATTTATTGTTGATTTATTTATTGTTGAACTTGGGTAAATTAAGATAATTGTACTGATTCTATTCAGTTAATTGAATTTAAAACTAATACGTTTATTACACTCATATGCAACTTTTCTACAAACTTACTTAAAATATGTTTGTGTTAAAAAGTATTGCAGATATAATTCCAGTTTCTATTGACTAACTTTCTTAATGCATTTAAACTCTCTTTCTCCAAACTTATTAATTAAATTACCTGTGAAAACAGTAAAAAAAATCCCAATAAATTTTCTGTGGATCATCATTTGTTACTGCTAGCCTGCTTGTTTTCCAACAACCAATCTTTTCACTTTGGGGGATCATTCAAAATGATTTGGGCATTCGATGATTAATAACCTGAATTGAATGAATTATCAATAATTACTTCATTAATTCATATTGTATTAATTAATTGTATGATATTAAGTCAACTTAAAGAAAATGAGTAAATGAAGTTACTTAAACAGTTTGTGTTTTAGTTAAGTTTAATTAATATGACTGACTTCACATTTTATGGAGGATTAAGTTTAGTTAACTTACTTCTTTCATTAAGATATGTAGTTGTTGGGTTTTACAGTGTACGGTGACCAGATGTCCCAAAACATTCCTGACGTTCTCCAATCAGGAGCAGTCGCCCTGAATCTCGTGTTCAGCCATTACAGTCAGAATTAACGTGAACAAGCTAAAAAGATTAATATTAAAAACTGCTGCACTGAACTTATTGTGTATTTTGAAGTGTTGCCAGATTGTCGTCAATAATTAATAACAGAGAGCGAAGAACAATCTGCTGCTGTCCCCAGAATAAAAGACTACATTTAAATGAGAGAACATTTTCATTACATTGTCAGTCTACATCAATTAGTAGATTAATACTTGTTTTAAGTCTGAATCCTGCAAAATATTCTGATTAGGTCACTTATATAATATATGTATGTAAGCTTTAATTTCTGCTTTTAGTTATTAAAAAATGGCTATTGGTTTTGTAAAATATGTGAGAGTATTATTGAGGTTTTTTATTTTATTTATTTGAGTTTTCACTGATGAGGATATTATAAATAACTTATTGTTGATGACAAATAAATCTTTAATTTCAACAGATATTCCCGGTTATTCTGAAACAGAAAATGAAAGAAAGAATCTGATAAATGTTTTTTGTGCGCAGTGTAAATTGATGGTTTGACCCAACCACACAGAACAGGAAGGCAGTAAAGTCCAATTAGATTAAAGTGAATGCTCTTGTTGTCCAACAGGTAAGATGTTCAAGTCTTTGGACCTGTCGCTCATCGTAGAGTTCATGCTGATGTTCTACAAAGACAAACCCATCGACTGGCTGCTGGACCACATCATGTGGGTCAAAGTGTGCAACCCGGAGAAGGATGCAGTGAGTATCTCACACACAGTCTTTATGTTTACTGACAGACTCCTTTTACATTTGTAAGATCTGACTGCAGATCAGCAGCTTTGCAGTTTTATACTGATAAAAAATAATAATACAAGATATCTGTCAGTTAACAAACAAATCCATGTAAAATTATACAATAAATACTTTTATTAGTTAATCGTCACTAATTTTAGAACTGTATTAACAGTATTAAGCTTGAATTCAACAGTTTAATATATTAAATAAACAGGAAATATCTGTGAAAAATTGTAGATTAGTTACATATTGTTCCTGTTATTTTACATTAGACATGTTAATTTATAGATTCTTGCGCAGTCCGACTGCGCAGCCTGAAATGTTTGTAACAAAGCTGTTTGTGTCTCCGTCAGAAACACTGCGACAGGCAGAAAGCCAACCTGAGGATTCGCTTCAAACCGTCTCTCTTCCAGCATGTGGGCACCCACTCCTCTCTGGCTGGAAAAATACAGAAACTCAAGGTAAAGAATGAGTGTGTGTTTAAATAACAGCTTATAATTATATCCATACATATAAAGTGAACTATAACAAACCCAGAAAACTCGAGAGTAAAACCTTCCCACCCTAATTATATTTTAAAGTCCAGGTGAAAGGAAAGAGGAAATTTTAATCCTTGAGGATCACATCCACAGTTATATTGTTCCTCTATTTAACAATGTCGCATCTATCATAGCCCAACCACAAAGAAAGATTTGAGTTTTTCTCTGTTGACAAAATTAAATGAGCAAACACAGAGCGTTCTCTGTAGGGTTAGGTCTGTTGGTCGTCGACGTTATATTCCGTTAAATATCTTTTGAAAAAACAAAAATGTATGTATATATATATATATATATATATATATATGTGTTGAATTGACTGCAAATTACTTTAGAAAGAACTCCCGTTAGCTGTTAGCTACCATGGTTTGGCACTGGGACTACCCACTTTCATTTCTACAGTAGCACCCCCAGGAAACAGTGGATTCCGTTAAGATCATGCAAATAAAACACTGTTAATGTTAGTAAAATATTGAAGGGGCATAATCATTCCTTATTTATCTATTGCCATATGAAAATACCATATGAATGTTATAATGGTGGTTTTCTGTGCAGTTTACAGTGGTGCTGGTCAGCTGTCAGTTTAAAAGTTCAGTGAGTTTGAAACAGTGGCAGTTCAGTCTGGAGGGATGAAGATTGCAAACCTCTGCAGTTGTCGGACCCGAGCCGCAGTATCTCACAGAGGTGGCAGCTTCGGTTCCTGCCAGCAGCTCGCAGCCGAACGGCTCGGCTCGCCTCTGATTACTGTGTTGAGAGCGATGGATATTAGCCCCGCTGACTGGTGCTGCAATCTCGTCCAATCAATTGGATATTGATCTGGCCGTCCCGGGCCAGCGCCTCCTCGATGTGGGGATTGAACCGCAGGGGCCGGCCCGCATGCAAGGCTGTGGATGAGGGCTAAACATAGCTATTACCCTCCAGCCTGAAACATTCACAGTGGTTTAGTAAGAAAATCAGCCCTCAGTTTTAAAAATCAAAGTTAAATTAAAAGAATCAGTGCAAGTGGGATTTATTTGACTGAGAGTCTTGTAATAAGAGGGAGTTAAGTCAAGACATTTGTTCAAATGTAAGAAAAAAATCGACAGGGAATTTAAAAAAGAAATCATGTGTCATCTTAAGAAACTGGTTTCCAACATTTTTGGCTTGTGACCCTTTTATAAAAATCAATTTCTGCTGATGACCCCTGGCCTGCCTTTTACATCTTTCTATGAGCTGTCAGGAATTCAGACAAACAGTTTCTCTCTCAGATTGTCCTGGAGAAGTCAGACTGTATTTTACAAAAAGAAAAGATTTATAGAGATGAATGAAGCGAGAAAGCAAATGTGTGTATTTTCTAAATGTCAAACTGTTCATTTAAAAAAATATATGGAAGGATTTTCTGTAGCAAACATTTCTTATTTTCTCTCCATCTTGTTAATCTTCCAGTGACCCCTCAGATTTATCTTGTGGCTCTTTAGTGGATTCAATGAAGATTTTTCTTTATTGAGGACAGAGTCTTCAACATCTCTTATTTCTGGTAGCTCATATACCTGCATGTTGTTTCTCTTTGGACAGAAATCTCTCAAATATTTATACTACTATTATACTTATATACTTATTAATTTTTGTCTGTGATGGCAATAAGGTGACAACAACAAAATGATGTGTAATGATAAACAAAACATAAAAACCAACATAAATAGCAAATAGCAATATTAAAACATCACATCTTACTGCTCTTACTTCCATCTTTGCTACTTCCAAAAAAAAGGTAAACACGGGTCATTTGTGTTAATTATAAACTAAGAATTATTATATTATATTATATTATATTATATTATATTATATTATATTATATTATATTATATATATGTATGTTGTAACATGTGACATGTAAATGTAACAAACAACTGACATTTTAATGACAGTTTAGCCTCTGCAGAGGACAAGGTCCCAGAGTAGCCAATATATATCTGCATATCTGGGCCAAGACTTCCTCTTCTGTCATTGCTTACAGTCCAATTAGCAACTTGTTTGGTGACAACTTTTAGGTGTTTTAGGTCCAGACAACATTTCAGCCAATCTCTATAAACAGATATCTGGATATAAATGCAGATAAATTGTTAAAAATGTAATAAATAAAAATTGCCATCAGATGGATGGACTGTTTGCAACCAAAGTCTACTCAAACATGATTGGTAAATAGTACTCAGACTACAAATAGACTGGAGACAGAAACCAGAACCAGCTTTTACAAATTTAATCAAAATGATTCCCATAACCAAACTAAACAACGAGAACTAGAAAGTTAAATAAATGATTAATTCAAGGATTAAAACTATTGCAGTCAGGCCAACATTCTTCAAGTGATCAAACTTGGTATATTTAAGGTTTGGAGGTTGGGAGTTGGTCCTCTGGGTTGCGGAGTAGATGAAAGCAATAATATAAAAATAATAAACTTTACTTACATAGCACAAACAGAACAGACTTGTTTGCAATAAGCAGTTTGTTAGAATTAATAAATGGCTTTTTGAAAAAATGTCACTGATTCAACAAGCCTCAGATCCTCGGGCAGGGAGTTTCCAGAGCTGGAGCCAAGTCAACTTTAGTCTTAAGCTGGGACTCAAGACCAGCCAGCAGAGCCCTGCCTGAGGGTCTTAGGCTTTGGCTCTAAGGGGAGCAGAAATGTATCTGGGAGCTAAACCATCAAGTGCTTTAAAGTTAATCAACAAAATCTTAGAATCAATTCTAAACCTGACTGGTGACCAGTGAAGAGAGGCTAGAAGAGGGTTGATAAGAAGTTTTCTTATTGCATTCATTAAAAGCCGAGCAGCTGCGTAAAATAGCACTAACAGTGATGACATGCCTCTGTTGCTTGTTAGTATGTTTAAAGTGTTTCTGCAATGAACTGAAACTGGATTAGTCATCAAGGACAGCTAGTAAAGCTGGCAATGATACCAGTCTGTGTAAAAGCCTGTTGGCAATCTACAATGACTAACAGTTCACATTATTTTCTGTTCAGTGCACAGTGGTGTCATCTTATTTCTGTGGACTCTCCAGAGATACAGAGATGAAACACAAACACACAGTCGAACATAACTGCCTGATATCTGAATTCACTTCTCTTAATTATAAATATGGTACAACTGCATAAATAAACATTTTAACTCAAAAAACTCAATGGTTTGTTCCAGGATAAGGACTTTGGGAAACAGACCCTCCATAAGGGTCACGCCAACCCGCTGGCGGAGGTGACGACCAGCCTGAAGACCTACCAGCACTTCACCCTGGAGAAAGCCTACCTTGGGGAGGACTTCTTCTGGGCCTTCACCCCAGTGGCTGGGGACTTCATACGGATACGATTCTTCACACCTGTCCGCATCGAGAGGTTGGTACCAGGGAGTTACAGGGTATAATGTCTAAGGGTGTGAGGGGTAGCAGATGCTACCTTACATGGTCTTGTGGGTACCTCAGAACACAAGAGGTTGGACGATACAAGGGTATTGCAGGGGTACTAAGGGGTCGCATGGTATGCATGGCATTCAAAAGATGCCAGGACATTACAGGGCGCAAAAGGGAGTAAGTAATTCTTGGGTCTCTGGGTGCCAAAAGGGATTAGGAGTCAATGGTTCTGAAGGTTTATCAGAGGCTACTATAAGAAATGATGGGTACCTGAAGATATCAGAGCATTATGGGTACTGGAGGCTACTTGGAGGTCACATAGTCAGAGTTACAGGTCTAAGGTTACATCTAAGGGTATGAGGGGTACCAGGGCCATACAGGGTACTATAGTGGTGCAAGGGGTATGTGAGATTACAGTCTCAGGGATATCAGAGGGTACTAAAGGTTACCTACATGTGCAAGAGGTGTGAGGGGTACCAGAAAATACCACAGCATTGCAGTGTACTAGGGGATACTGGGGTTTACACATCTCAGGGGTATCAGGATAATATGTTTACAGTGTGTACCAAAAGATATCAGGGAATAACAGGGCACCCACAACCAGTAGGGTTACAGGGTGTGAGTATGGCCAGAAGATAACAGAACAATAAAGGGTACTAGAGGGCATTTGGGGGTCATATGGTATCAGGGGCACAAAAGGTACATACAGTCTCAGTCCTACCAGAATGTACAAAAGAGGATACCAAGGTATAACAAGGTACTCCAGGGTACTTTGTGGTCATACTGTTTCAGGGACACCAAAAGGAAAGGAACAAGGTCTCTGGGATACCAGAAATGACTGGAGGTTATAGGGTGTGAGGGGCACCATAGGATGCCAGGGCATTACCAGAGGTTACTAGTGGATTATATGGTGTTTGGTGTACTAAAGGTTTCTAGGAGTTATAAGGCCTCAGAGTGTGTTATAAGATTTTCCCCAAGGGTACCATAGGTTATAGGCTATACAGACCTGAATATACAGGAAGACATGCACTTGTACCATTGTGGCACAACAAATTAGATGTATGCAGATGTTGGCAGCAGCCTACGTGTATACCCTATAATGACCAAATTTACGTCACCCTTATGTACTTATGGGTTGGATGATTCTGGTTTAAGGGTTACTAGGACTATGAGGATGTTACAGGATGGTAGGGGGTTTTACAGGGTTATAATATCTCAGGGGTGCCAGATTACACAAGGAGTTACATGGTCTCAGAAGAAACAGGGGGTACAGGAGGTTACAGGGTGTAAGGGGTACCAGTAAGTACCAGGGAGTTGCAGAGTACTAGAGGATATGAAGAGTTACATGGTCTTAAGGGTACCAATGAGTACAGGAGGTTACAGGTTACAGGGTGTGTTACCTTAAATCAGGCATCACAGAGCAGAGCTCCATACAAAGGAACCAGCATTATGAATTCTTCAATATATATTGAACCAACTCTTGTCTGTCTGTCTTTATCTTTCAGGTATTTCTTTCGGAGCGGAAACATTGAACATCCAGGAGACAAACTTTTCAACACATCAGTGGAGGTTCTGCCATTTGATGTGAGTCTTGAAATCCAATTCAGTCCAGTTACTGAACCAATAATCACAAAACTTGGTCCATCAAGGTGATTTAGTCTGTTATTTCTATTAGTAATAAAAACATTGTACTCTCTCAGTTAAAAGCTGATGTCTGGGAACACAGTGACATCTCTAAAAAATAAATCTGATGGGTCAAGAAACTTAAGTGAACAGTAAATCAGAAAGATCAGAAACACTAGTGGCGATCGCCCCCATGGTGCCTCCATGTTTGAAAAAACGCTGCAAAAGTGCCCTCTTGAATGCCCCGATGGTAGATAAAACAAAATAAAGTGCCTTCTCTAGGGTGCCTTTCCAGTGAGCAAAACATGGTAAAGTGCCCTTCTCAAACAGCCTCAGTCCGCCACTGGTCGAAGACTCATTTATAATAACAAGAAAACAAAAGCAACCACTACATTTTTCCCCAAACAGTTGTAAACATCCATCACAGTTTACCACTCACTCAGTTACCACTTAACTTTGACCCACTCTACTTAATGTAGCTGCACTTGCACAGTTTCCTGTGCAATGAGGGACTTTTAGAGACATTTCAGGTACGTTCACTTTGAGTTTGACCTTCGAATAAAGTTTATTATTTAATCTGAAAAATTTGTAGCTTGTTGCCAACCTCTGACTGATGGACCGCCGATGTTCTCTGCCTTGCCTTCCCAGATCTCACACGGGTAGTACAATATTATTATTACTGATAGAAACCCAAAAAAAAGACCCAAGTTGATATAAACCAAAAATCTTTTAAAATGAATTAGTTGAACAAGAGATTAGAGATGTGATGGGTTTGTATCAAATGACCTCATCTTACTATTTTACCATCAACGCCTTATATAACTGCAAACAGGCTCAGTTTTTGGTCCCTGAAATTTGAGGCAAGGTGATGGATCACTGCGTCTTCCTCCTACTTCGTTGACTGTTAAACAAAGGCTGATTAAGATAAAGTGTCACTGCGGGACAGAGTGAGATATATCGAGGAAGAGGAGCTCCGACTGAGATCAACCTCAGTGGAGGAGAGAGGGAGGAATAAAAAGAGATTTAAAAAAATCTACCGACACTTAGAGCAAGCTGAGTACACAGAGGGATTGAGAGATGGCTGAGAAGGTGGAGGCGGTTGCCGGGGTAACACTGACCAGGAGACAGGAGGAGAGGGAGATGATATCAAGGGACTGATGGGAAAGGAAGATGTAGAAAATTAGAAAGATCAACAGGAGGAACAACAAAATCAAAGGCTGAAACAAACTAGAAGGGACATCTGTAATAAGATGTCAGAACTTATTTTTCATCAAATCGGGTATCAAAGTTTTAGTGTTCTACAACTTATCAAGCTGTGACACTATTAGTCATTTTCTTTCTGAGGTTTGAATTTCGGTCTCTCCTTCTTTTTAAAAAAACAGCAGTTTCTGGTTGTGTGTCTTTTAAAGATCCGATGTGTAAGAACAGACAAACCAAACACTGCCTCTACATACAGGCTTTACATACATACAGCCGGAGTCTATCCTACACGCTTGGAAGTGAGCTGTATTCAGTTGGTTGCAATCTGCAACTTCATCACTAGATGCCACTAAATCCTGCACAGTAATTGGTGGGAAGCCTGTGAGGGATCCTCAGCTTGCCCTTGCAAAAAGAAGCAATTTTGATGTTTAACCGATTGTACGATTGCCTTGAAAAATAAACCCCAGAATAACACAACAGTTGACTTTGGGGATCTTCGAGTGGGTCTCCAGAAAAAACATTTTAATTATTATTTTCCTCATCAGTAAGTGAATGTTTGTGTGTTTTCCAGAATATCCAGGCAGACAAGGAGGCCTTGACAGAAGGGAGGGAGAAAACGCCAAAGTACCATCGGACAGAGGACGGATTCATCAGAATAGGTGAGACCAGTGTGGAGTAACATGTTACTTTAACTCCACTGCTTTTGGGCGTAACTAGTAACACAACTAATTACGTTTTCAAATTAAATAACGAATTTACAATTACCATTATTAGTGGACAACTGCAGAAGACGGCAGACTAACGCAGCACGTCTTGTGGTGGCCCAGACATTTCAGTCCATCCTTCAAATAATTACTGATTACCTCACGACTGTAGCAAAGTTCAGCTGATGTTTACATCTTCTTCTGAATCTTCCTGTCTACTAACCAAGACATTAACTGTACCTAACAACACTAAAATAATATAACAGACGTTTAAGAGTAACTCAAAAGTTACTTTCTCTATTAACTACTTAATTTCATATGCAGTCATTTGTTAAGTTTACTTTTGAAGAGAAGTAACTAGTAACTAATTTGCAGTAACTGCAGGTTGAATACCCACATCAGCAGCTGAAGAGTCCATAAGCTAAACAAGCTGCTCAGTGACTATCGGTCTGTCTCAGAATAATATGGTACAAACTTTTTGTTTAGTTTTTTACTGGAAGACAAATTTAACTTATTCATTTAGACGTGGGCGCTGTGAAACACCATGTGGTATTTCAGTATGAGACTTCAGAGACAATAATTGATAATATTGAATCAGCTCCCTGCAAGGGGCCGAGCCAGCAGGAATGAGGAGTCAAAAAGCTGTTGTTATTCACCCAAAACTGAAAGAAACAGGTTAGAAAATATGCAACTAAAACTAAACTCAGGCTGTGGTAACTGAAGATAAAACTAAACACAAAATGTGGCTGCTGTGGTCGCTGCTTGTTGTCCCCCATCGTTGCTGTTGTCGTCGCCATCATCTTCTTCATGTTCATCATCAGTCACTACTATTAGTGTAGTTGTTGCTACTGTTGTTGCTGTGCATCTGTCTGTCTGTCTCTCTCACTCTCTCTCTCTCACCCCAACTGGTCGAGGCAGATGACCACCCATTAGAGCCGAAGGGTCTGTCCGAGGTTTCTGCCTGTTAGCCGAAGGGTCTGTCCGAGGTTTCTGCCTGTTAAAAGGCAGTTTTTCCTTGCCCCCGTTGCCTCTGTCTCTCTCTCTCTCTCTCTCTCCACCAACTGGTCAAGGCAGATGACCACCCACCTAGAGTGAAGGGTCTGTCCGAGGTTTCTGCCTGTTAAAAGGCAGTTTTTCCTTGCCCCCATTGCCAAGGCTCTCTCTCTCTCTCTCTCTCTCTCCCAACTGGTCAAGGCAGATGACCAACCACCTAGAGCCGGACCTAGAGCCGAAGGGTCTGTCCGAGGTTTCTGCCTGTTAAAAGACAGTTTTTCCTTGCCCCCGTCGCCAAGTGGAAGGGTCTGTCCGAGGTTTCTGCCTGTTAAAGGCAGTTTTTCCTTGCCCCCGTTGCCAAGTGCTTGCTCGCTCTCTTTCCCCCCAACTGGTCAAGGCAGATGACCACCCACCTAGAGCCGAAGGGTCTGTCGCCCTCTCTCTCCCAACTGGTCAAGGCAGATGACCACCCACCTAGAGCCGAAGGGTCTGTCCGACTCCCTCCCAACTGGTCAAGGCAGATGACCACCCACCTAGAGCCGAAGGGTCTGTCCGAGGTTACTGCCTGTTAAAAGGCAGTTTTTCCTTGCCCCCGTTGCCAAGTGCTTGCTCATGGTGGTACTCTGGTGGTACTGTTGGGTCTCTGTAAATGTCTGTCCGAGGTTTTTCCTTGCCCCCGTTGCCAAGTGCTTGCTCATGGTGGTACTGTTGGGTCTCTGTAAATGTCGAAGGAGGTTCGGTCTAGACCTGCTCTATTTGAAAAGTGTCCTGAGATAACTTCTGTTGTGAATTGGAGCTATACAAATAAAATTGAATTGAAATTGAAATGTGATCAGACCATTTTAGAAACAAACACCAAAAAATCTACCAATAACATTTTACACAATTTAACCAAACAAACAACTATTATATTAAAGAAATGCAATGTTCCTTCTTTCAATCAGCTGTTTGGCTGCAGGTGTCCACCACTCGCTGTGCTAATCCATAATGTTCAGACAGTTTGATGTAACAAGCTTAATGAGCTGGGCGTCAACAGAGAGCAGAGTTATTCAGGACAGCATTCCTCTGCTTTTGTTTTTCTGCTTTAATGAGGACAAACACACGTACACACATTTGAACTTCTGTTCATTGACGTAAAACATTCTCAAGCCTCAAACCGAGTCTGTGACAAATGGGAGCTTGTCCAGGACGCAAACCTATTTATCCCAGACTTAGGGAGACCAGTTTGAAAGTTATATGAGGTGGTGAAGCAGTGTGGGATCATGGGAGTTGTTGTCTTCACCACCATTGGCGTCATTGCAGTCAGCTTCTCCCGGTTAGGATTCCTTCAGTGATCATAGTTCAGGAGGTTTCTACCGGGAGTCCAATTATCCACAGAGGTCTCCTCATCTCCAAAACAAACAGACCTACTGATTAAAACCACTAAACACACTGAATAAAGCAGTTCCACCTTAAATATCACTGCTTCTCCCACGCTGTTGGACAGACAAAGGACGTCCCGGAGGGGCTGCGAGTTGAGCTGCTCCTAACGTTAGCTCAGCTTGTTTCTCTGATAACTTAAGATCCAGACGTCCGATGACTAAAATCCTTCATCCGATTCAAATCTAGAGTTAAAAAGCACCAAGATCTAAACAGTGGATGGTAAAAATGTGGCTTTAGACTGGATAAAAAGTCAATGATTTTAGATTATTGATTTAATCAGCTCCATATAGAACATAGCTCTAGAGTTTAATGAGTAAATTCATTATAGCATCAACATTTAGCATTTTGAGTAAGGTTTTGGGGAATATCTGGGGAGAAACTCTTTGAAGAAGTTGCTGCACAAAAACCTTCCAAAAATGTCTTCACTCTTCAGATCTAACACTTCAGTTCCTTATAAAGAGAGAGG
>JAGRRF010009836.1:995158-1005341 GCA_019097615.1 Morone chrysops
CTGTGTGTGTCTCTGTGTGTTTCTCTGTGTCTGTGTGTGTGTGTGTGTCTGTGTGTGTCTGTGTGTGTGTCTCTGTGTGTTTCTCTGTGTGTGTGTGTGTGTGTCTCTGTGTGTTTCTCTGTGTGTGTGTGTCTGTGTGTGTGTCTCTGTGTGTGTGTGTGTCTCTGTGTGTGTGTGTGTGTGTGTCTCTGTGTGTGTCTCTGTGTGTTTCTCTGTGTGTGTGTCTCTGTGTGTGTCTCTGTGTGTGTGTGTGTGTGTGTCTCTGTGTGTGTTTGTGGCAGCTGGTTGCTAAGGCTCACGGGGGGGGGGGCTGACAAAGCAGCCTTTCATATTCCCTCTGTGTGTATTTAAATATAGCTGCTGCTGCTGACGGGACGCTGTGTTCCTGCTGCACTTCATCATCACTGGAACTTCCACTAACTTTTTGTCCTTTGAGGCTTCCGTACGGGAAAGTTACTGACATTTACTCCAGAGCTGTTTCTGTAACTTTATATTCAACTACAGCACAACCAGGGTTATTAGAGTTCACTCACACTACAAACTGGGTGTAAAAACATTAAAACAATACTGCGTACTTACAGAACCAAATAAAATAACAATATGCAGCAAATGTCTTTTAGTTTTTGTCCATTTTCAACACAACAAACACAAACAGTAATAACACAGAAGTGTTATAGTCTAAATTCAGTCTTTTTAACAAAAAGATTTCTGTTGATCCATAAAATGCAGCTCTGGTTGTATTTTACACACTTTTAAACACTTAAACATGTTTTAAAGGTTGAAAGTGAACAATTTAAAATGCAATAAAATAGTATAAACTGACAGCATTTGGGTAAAATCCAATAAAACTGAAAATAAAATGTTCTGGAACGATGTCAAAGTCAGAATTTAATATTTTTAGTGAGGAGTTTGAGGGAATAGTTTTTTAAAAGTATAAATTTTCCAGTTATTTACATTAATTAGTTCTAATAAATGTATGTTTTAAACTTTATAAAGGCAGGTTCGGGTCCTGGAGGGGTTGTAACGGCGCCCCCTGCTGGAAACACTAACAACTGCATCTCCTCCACTCTGTTTCTATCAGGACCAGAACAACTACCCCGCTCCCCCACACGGCCCGGGCCCCGCCAACACCATGGCACCTGCACCCGGAAGCAACGCCATGACAGCCCAGCCAGGGGCCAACGCAGGTATGGCAGGTAACCACGGCAACGCTGCGTACCTGAGCAGCCAGGCGGCGGTGGCAGCGGCGCTGAAACAGCAGCAGCAGCATCAACATCAACAGCAGATCCTGGAACAGCAGAAACAGCAGCAGCAGCAGTACATGCAGAGACAGCAGCTGATGGCTGAACAGGTACACAAACTGACCACTCTGGAAATAAACAAGCATTAGATAATACAAGTTAATTAGAACAGATGGTGAAATAAACAAAGACCCTGTATTTAACGTCACTGTACCAATAAACTGATGTCATCTTCCCTCCATTCACTGATTGTAAAGTCAAACAGGTTTATAAGCTTCACTAAACGCCTGTGAACAACATTTGCATTGTTCTGATGTTTTCTGTTAAAACCTTCAGTGAGACACTCCGACACTAGAGGGCGCTGACTGTAAAGAGCTGCAGTGTTTATTATAATGTGCAGTTGTTCACAGTATGAAGAATATGTAAATATCTGTTAATGACAACATCCAGCTGAAAGATGAGTTATTGATCTGTGTGTGTGTGTGTGTGTGTGTGTGTAGGAGAAGCAGCGGCAGCAGGACCAGCAGCTGCAGAGACACCTGACCCGACCTCCCCCGCAGTACCAGGACCAGCCGGGACAACCGGCCAATCAGAACCCTTTCCCACAGCCGCCAGTCAACCAGTTTACAGGTAGGACGACAGGAAGTCACCTGTGCCGCTCACAGCGAGCAGATCTCCCTGTGCGTAACGAGGACACTGACAGAAACACCTGATGGAAAACAACCACCTGAACCTCCAGGTGTTTGTAGCAGCACTACAGGATGAGGACAGGACACAGCTTCAGGTCACAGCAGGAATTCACTGCTTGAGCTTCTATTTCAGGAAGATGAGCCAACTGCTGGCTGACGTTCAGACAGCGACTGTCTGCAGAAAAGCTTCCTCATATAAACCTCAGTACGAAACAATAATATAACAATAACTTCACTGGTGAGAGGGTTACTGCTTCCTTTAAAATAGCACATTCAGACAAGGGTTGAATCTACGGCACCGAGCATTAAACTACAGAATAATATGATCTTTATTGTTCACGCTCAACAAGCTGATCTCTTCTCATCAGCTGTTTATATTCATTTGCAGGATCTTTACTATTATTAATACATTTTATAAAATATAATTAGTAGTTTACATTGATATGAAACAACTTTCTGGCCACATTATGATGTTTCTGCTGGCCGGAGGACGGAGGCAGTTTGTATCAACGCAGTGATGAAGGAAAGTTAGTACATACAGTTTTATTTCAGAGCTCATTGAACCCAGAATGCGTCTGAGCTGTGTGAGGTTTATCAGTTTGATCAGCATACTGGTGGAGCCGCTCGTTGTTGTTGTCGGGACGTTGAGGACAAACAGTCTGTCTGCTCGCCGCTGATTTGAATGTTAAATAACAGACTGACAGTTCTGATGAACTCTCCAAACGTCTGCAGCTCCGACCGACTGCTGAAACAATCATTAACAGTTTCCACTGCTGCCCGATTAATAACGACTCAAACACTTCACAGGATCAATTGAATTCTTTGTATAAAAGCAACCAGTCGCGTCTCCTCCACTTTCATGTGACGTAATAAACTGAATATTTTATTTTTATTTATCATTAATCATTCGGTCATAATAATAATAATGTTCTTTACAAACTTTGTCTTTTGTGTTCACAGCGTCCTCTCAGCCAATGGGGGGCGTTGGCTCTATGGGAGGCCCCGCCCCCGGGTCGCAGCGCATGTTCCCTCAGAACCAGAGCATGATGGGTATGAACATGGGTCAGGGCGGTGGGCCGCCAGGAGGCGTAGCTCCGCCCCCGGCAGCGAGTCAGGCCGACATCAGTCTGTCTTCCTGCGGGGGCGGAGGGGGCGGGGCCGGCGTGGACGTCCAGCAGGTGCTCTACAACAACATGAACCTTCACCCCAACCACCCGCCGCAGCAGCCCGGCCTGCAGCGCCAGCCTCTGGGCCCAATGAGCGCCGCCTACAGGCAGAACCTTCTGGCTCAGCAGCAGCAGCACCTGAAGGTGCAGCCCAACGGCGCCATGTTGAAGCAGCAGCAGCTGGCGGCCGCCCGCATGCCGGGCTCCATGCAGAACAGTATGGGAGCCAGCCTGCCCGGCTCCATGCCCGGCAGCATGCAGGGGGCCCCGAGCGCCGCCTGGCAGCAGCAGCTCGCCAGCCAGCCGCCCTCAAGTAACGCTGGCCTGCCCCCCAACGCCTTCAACAACCCCCCCAACGCCTTCCACATGCAGCAGCAGCCTCGCATTCCCAAGATGCCGCCTGGCGCTTCACCCTTTAATGCAAACCCCGGCGGGCGTCCGATGGGGGGCCTGAACCCCGCGCAGCAGATGATGCAGACCAACATGGCGGCCCAGCAGAGGGCGCCGCCCAACCCTCAAAGCCTCGGCCCTCCGATGGCCAATCAGCAACAGACTCAACAACAGCAGGCCAATCAGAACCAGGCCGTCCTCCCTGACCTGGCGGCGTTCGGGCCGCCGCAGGGCAGCGGCCGCCAGGGACTGCAGTGTAACCAGGGTTACCAGGTGAGCAGGACTGCCAGCCAGCAGCAGCAGGTGTCGTTTGGATACAACGTGGCGTCGGGGAGCTTCGCCGGGGAGAGCGAGCTGGTGGACTCCCTGCTGAAGGGCCAGAGCACGCAGGAGTGGATGGCCGACCTGGACGAACTGCTCGCCGGCCACCAATAGACGGCTCACCTGCCCGCACCTGCTCAGCCGAGGCGCACTGAAACACGCCAGACGAGTCGCTGGTGACTTTCTGCAGCAGCCATGTTTAAAAACAAAGAAGAAAAAAGATTGAATAGTTTCTTTAGACAGGAGGTCGGCGTGTTAGCATCAGCCTCACAGCTGTTTGCCCTTTGCTCAGAGACACTTCAGCAGCCGGAGGATTGGACCTCTGTCAGCTGACACCATACCACTGACCCACTGACCCACTGACCCACTGGGAGAAATAAAACCAGTTCAGTCGCAGCGAGCAGCGAGCAGCGAGCGGAGCTGAAGTGAGAGCCACACCAGGCTCCACACCTGCTAACAGACAGAAAGGAAAAGCTTTATTTCTCCTTAAACCTTAAATTCAGTTTGTTTGATTCCACGTTTAGACCACAAATACAACCACAGAGGAAGAAATAAAGATCTCCATAGAAACCACGCAGAAACATTAATGATGGTCGAGGTCTCAATTATATCAGACGTCAATCAAACTGACCCTTCCTAAGCCCCGCCCATTCTGCTCTGAGCTCCAATCACAGTTGAGCTAACCTCTGGATCAGAAAGGGGCGGGGCTTAGAAAGAGCATCTTAAACCTGATTGGATGATTAAGTTGATAATATAATGCTCTGTGTGTAGCAGGTGTGTGTGTGTGTGTGTGTGTGTGTGTGTGCCCGCGCTGCTCGTCACATGATCAGTGTGTATTTGTTGTGTTACACACTGTTTGCGACTGGAGGCTGAACGGAGGAGTCGTGTTAAGACTACTGAACCTACGGCTCCGTGCTGAACCACTGTACCCGCCCCACAGCGCCACCTACAGACCATCAGTTTGTTCTTTCTGCCTTTGGTTCCTTCAGCAGGTGAAAGAAGTTAAATGTTACTGAATGATGTGATGGAGTCATTTTGTTTTTGCACATTTTACAGCGTTTCCTACGAATACTTTATATTCCTGCGGCCGCTCTCTGTAAAACCGGATCATGTTTCAGTTTAATATCAGTGTGCTTTACATTTACCACAACACGTTACTGTGAGCAAATTAAAGGCTCACACGATGCCCGAGATCATTTTCATATGTTATGAAAATATCTGCCATTACGCTGCCGAGAGGACAAATATTTAAATACGCGACACAATGCAGCGTGTTTGCTTTAGGGAAATGAGCCGCAGTCATGTAAAGTGATTTTAAGAGAGGGGGATGAAGGGTCGAGGTCAAGAGTGTTTCTCTTCACAACCATTAAACTTCAGTCGGAGTTCATCTGCAGAAAGTTTATTCAAACCAACAGACTGAATTATTAATTCACCTACAATAAAGCAGTAAAATGTTCCTCGAGTCGCTCTGAAGGAACCGCAGAGACACAGGAGCCACTGTACGTCTCCTACAAGCATTAATCCGTCTCCGCTTCACTACACTTCAGCTGCAGTTCACTGGTTCTTCCTGTAAAAGGATCCACTCGAGCTCATTGGCCTCTCGCAGTGTCTAAAGCTTTCCCAACATCTTCCTGTAGATTTAAAGCAGCAACAGGAAACACAGGTTTCAGTCTGTTCTAAGGACGGTTGCACACGTAGCACCTTGTTTTAAACCGGTTCCACCAAAAGTAAATGTGAATGTTGGGTTCCCAGCAGGAACACAAACACATGGTAAAGTGTGCAGTGCCTCCTGTTCTGGATCACAGTGGTTCTGTAAGAGAACAAACATTAAGTTCTTCTAGTTCGAAAGACTAATTCAGTCAGTGTCACTGTTTTACTGTGCAGGTTAAAACTCCAAGTTCTTCTCAACTGTAAAAGAGACTGGACCTTCTTCACTGTAACGTTTCAGACGCAGTTCTGGTCTCCTGATGTTTCCTGATCTGTTAAAGCTGCGTGCTGTCAGCTCCGACCGCCGGCGCTGAGTCTGACGCTGAATGTGACCTCGTGTCCACATAGTTCTCAGTGTGCAAGTTAGTCAGACCTTCACTTCACGCCCGACTCACCGCCCGCCGTCCGACCTGCTCCGACGTCTGCAGCCTTTAAGGTGGAACTGCGGCCTGCTGGTCCTGTTTTTAAGGTGGAACTGTGATCTACTGTACTGTTTGTGTTTGCAGACCTGTTGTTGTTTTTATTGTTATTGTTAACCGTCTGCTCGGCGCCCATTTCCTCCCGATCGCTGCCGATCTCCCGACGAATCTTCAGCTTCCAGCGTCGCTCAGTTCTCTGGGTTCAACTGTGTAAATGTATAAATATATTTTTTGTATGTATGCCTTTCCTAATGATGTGGAGAAGATAGATGTTATTTTTATATATTGCAGCGGAGTTTTTGTAAGTATTTTATACTTTTGATATGGTTCTCTGTAAAACAAGAGTATTATGTAAATATAGTTCTTTAGAAACACGTTGGTCTCATTCTGTTTGTTCACATTAACACTATTATATTTCCTTTATTGAACCCAAACACACATCAATGAACCACAGGATGACTTCAGTAACAATTAAAGAGAGTTGGACCTGGTCAGGATCCACTTTAATGAGTCCTTCATGTCCTCGTCCACAGTAAATACATTAATCCAGCTCTTATTTCCACTGAATGTTTTTAATGAGTTTCTTTGATTCATTCAAGTTTGAAAGCAGAAACAGTTTTCAGGTTACAGACGCCTCTGTTAGTTATGGGATGTTTCAGTTCTGGCTCCACCCCTGCAGCTGTTACCGGTCTGTGTCCTCACCGTGTGTCACTGCTCAGGTGTGTTTCACTCTCACCTGTCGCTCTCACCTGTTTCTCTGACTCGTCGCCTCGCCGCTGAGATGTTGGAGCAGGCGGTCGGCCTCGGCGCCGTGACTGTGCTGGGCGTCCTGGAGCAAGGTAAGAGTGCATGCTGGGAAATCTGAGAGGAGACTGAAGGTCGTTAAATTAGGTGAAAATGAAGTTTGGTTGAAACTCATCACTGATCAGATAAATAATAATAATAACTTTAAATGTGTTTAAATCTAAATTATCATTCAGTTTGAAGCTTTTACAGGTTTTGTTTGTGTTCCTCCGTCGGCTCTGTTTTTATTATGAATCAACTTTACATTTAACAAACAAACTGAACTTTGATCAGCAGGAAGAAAATTATAATAAAGTTTGATTCATATTTTATCCTGTAAACAGAACAAAGTGTGTGTCTCTGTGTGTGTGCGTGTCTGTGTGTGTGTGTGTGTGTCTGTGTGTGCGTCTCTGTGTGTGTGCGTCTCTGTGTGTGTGTGAGTGCGTGTATGTGTGTGTGCGTGTGTCTCTGTGTGTGTGCGTGTGTGTCTCTGTCTCTGTGTGTGTGCGTGTGCCTGTGTGCAGCCTATTTCTCTCTGCAGGTGATCTACGCCCGGAGAAAGTATTCGGTGTCGCCGCCTGCCACCACGGGGCCTCCAGAGTTTGAGAGAGTCTTCAGAGCTCAGTGAGCATTTACTCAGAACTGATTATTGATTATTGATTATTGATTAGTGTGGTGATGATCGATCTGCTCACAGTGTCAGAACATCAGGAATCAGCTGATGTTCTGAGTCATGTTTTTATTTTTAGGTCTTTGTAGTCAATCATTGATCAAACTGGGATCAATATAAATTATAATCAATAAAAACAGTTAACTCTGTTTCTACACTTTTTTGGGATTGTTGCAGACTAAAATGTTTGATTCCTCTGCTGCGTTTCTGAAACATTGTGACACGTGCTTCGTTTTTAGACTAAAACTACAGAAATATTTATACAGTTTTTTTCTGTATAATTTATTAAAATTAGAATAAAATCAGTTGTGTGACGATGTTATTGGAGGAGTTACAGTTAGATTTATGTTCAAAAAAACATTAAAAGCTGCTGAGAGTTAAACAGAATAAAAGTAGTAAATAACACTTCTGTAGTTTCCAGTTGAAAGAATCGAGTTGCAATCTGCTGCTTCACCACAAGATGTCACTGAATCCTTTAATCTCCTGTGTGTTCAGAGCCAACTGCTCAGAGTATTTCCCCATCTTCATCACGGTCCTGTGGACGTCCGGAGTCTTCTTCAGCCAAGGTGATCAGACACAAACACAGCAGTCACTCAGTAGTGCACAGCAGTGTTTGATATTCCATATATCTAATAATGTTAATAATGATAATGATAATAATGATAATAATGATGATGATAATGATAATAATGATAATAATAATAATAATAATAATAATAATAATAATAATAATAATAATGATGATAGTAATATTTCTTTGCAGGTCTGTCTGCAGTCTGCGGGTTGCTCTATCTCTACGGACGCTTCCAGTACTTCCGTGGTTATTCAGAGTCGGCACAGGGACGGTGCGACTACATTTATAAATATATTTATATTTATATTTATCTTGTATTTATGATTGTTAAAGGGACAGTTTGGTTTTTTAACCGTATTTATTTCCACAATATTTTTACTTGAAGTTTGAACACAATGAAGTAAAACCTTTTACGTTTATATAATCAATGTGACATAAGTTCCTCCTGTTTTAACAAATACCTAAATATTTGTTTTTATTTTCATCACTTTGGCGTCAATGAGCTTCCGTAGATTTTTGTATATTAACTTTAAATAATCTTATTTTATTTCCTCCCAGAATGTTTTGAATCTTTCTGAAGCTGCAAATACAGCAATATGTTTTCATTCTATCAATTACTGTATTAAACTCGTGTCCTCTGATCTTCCGTACAGTAGGATATTGATTATAGATCAGGTTCTGTGACGTCTGAACGGCTGTGTGTCTCTCTGCAGTCTGGCTCCGCTGTATTTCAGCGCTCAGGTTCTCTGGGTTCTCATCGGGTTCTCCTCTCTCGGCGTTCTCCTCACCTTCTGCCGGGTTTACCTGAACGTGGACCTGCTGCTGGAGCTCGGCTCCGCCCTGGACCTGGTCTGAGGGACGGATGTCAGGGGTCAAAGGTCACAGTCACATAATGATGTCACTTGATTGGATCGATATTAAACCTCGACAGCCGTCAGGATTTATGAGTTGATCTCTTGTTTGTTTACTTATTTATTTTATTTATTATGTTTATCTGAACTTTTGTGTAAATAAAACTTTATAAAGTTTCACCAGACGTTGCTCAGACCAAAGTAATCTATTACAGTCAACCAGACTCCATTACTGAAAACACACGAAAACCTAATAAAACTCATTGAAACCGTCTTTATTTCTCTTTAATTCACCGACTGATTCTCTTCTCCTGTTCACAGAGATATGTCGTCACTGTTCATGACTTATTATTTATTATTATATAATTATATTAACCTTCTTACAACGTGTTTTATCGTCTCTCTCGTTTAAATGTTCTTTGTGTTTTATGATGAAACTGTCGACAATAAAAAGTTGTTAATATCAACGTATTGCTGAAGTTTATAATATAAACTGTATTGATCTCAGTGGACGCACACAGCAGATAAACAAGGAAATACACTTTAAATACAAATAACATTACACACAACATGACACAGACAACAGAATCCACACAATATAATCACATTACTCCATCTTACATTATGTAATGTATAATAACAATAATGAGTGTCTCACTGCGATCCGGACTGCAGGCTGAACCAGGGTCCATTAGAAAACATACACATTAAAATCTTTCTAAATATTTTAACTTTTTATGGAAATGTACATTTTCCTCTACATTTATATATTAGTAATAATAATCAGTGTGTGTGATTATTAATATTATTATGAGGAAATTACTTATTTAATCTTATATTCTGTCAAATATTAACAGCCTGTTGGTGTTTTTGCAGGAATGTTTATTAATTAGTATTAATATTTATTGTTAATTAGTATTAATGTTTATTAATTAGTATTAATACATATTATTAATGTGTGTTCCTGTTAAATAAAATCCCACAAGGTGGCAGCATTCTCTTTGAATTTGAAGTGATGAACACATGAAGCTCAGGAATAATTTACAGTAAATAACAATAACAACAATAATAAGAATAAGATGTTTTTTACTTTCACTTTTTTATATTATTATATTTTTGCATCCAGTTTCTGTTTCTTTTACATTTTATTTGTTTTTATTGAGCTTTCGCTCTACATTAAACTCTGTGGCTCTTTTTTATTTATTTGGTTTTTTTTTATTTGTTTGTTTGTTTTACTATTTTTCTCCTTTTCCCTCCAAATGATGTTTGTGTTTTATAAAGTTCGGCTGCTATTTATTGATTAATTAGTTTTATATTTGTGTGACTGTCTGTGTGTGTGTGTGTGTGTGTGTCTGTGTGTGTGTGTGTGTGT
>JAGRRF010009836.1:1075223-1086400 GCA_019097615.1 Morone chrysops
GGGGGGGGGGGGGGGGGGCACCGGCTCATTTGCATAAACTGGTTCAGGAAAAACAACAGGACCTCCAGTCGGCGGCGTTCCAGCAGGCGGGCGGTTGCTGTCGTGTCGCTGCGAGCCCTCGAGCCCTTCTTCTTCTTCGTTGGTGAGCAGGAGGGAGTAATAACTTGTTAGATTTTATTTTCTATTCTGAAGGTGAAGGTGTGTTTCAAAGTGAGGAGGAAAAAAAAAGATCCTGGAGGTTTTCAAGGTGAATATTCATTTTTTTTTGAACGTGTAAATAATGTTTGATTTCATTGATGCTAGCTGGGTGCTAATCACATTCAAGACAAAGGAATATTGAATATTGTAACAATTAGCAGGTTTGATGGAGACAGTCACACAAGCTTTCTGCAGTGCTTATATTTAACTCTAATAAATGACTAAAACAGTGTCTGAGGAATTGCAATTAGGCACCAATAGAGGTGTCGGAGAAGGCAAACACTGCCGGAAACTAAAGTAGTGACAACGAAGAGAACAAGAGAGAAAAGAGGAAACATGAGGAAACATGATGGATACTCCATCAGGAGTAAAAACTCTTCTTAAACCACTCGCTCCACTCGTCCTCTGTTCATCTATATGCTCCGTCTGATACTAACACAGCTGCAGTTCCTCTAACAGCCACTACAGGGTGGCGGCAGCAGTCAGTCTCCATAAGGCCGAAATTAAAATACTCACCATGTCAGAGCCAGCGGAGGTCAGGTAAAGCAAGTTGAGCTGCTCTCATTGGCGGTTCATCTGCTCACACAGGATCTGGTGTTCCAGATAAACAGTAAAATGTGTTTATGAACAGATTTGAGGAGAGAAATAGTCAGAACAGAATCTGGATCCATATCTGATCAGCACTATTTGACAGTTTGATCTGAGTTTGGTTGCATTGAGCTGGACGGACTCACTGAGAATGAGCTGTCAATCACAAGGTAGCCCCGCCCTAAAGCATACCCTGCTTTATGGTCTGTTATACTCTAAATGGGACCATCAGTCACTAAATGAACATCATGCTGTATGGAAGAAGACTGAAACTAGAGACTGAGACCAGAAACTCATCAGGAAACTGTTTACTGAGCTCAGAAATCTACTTCTCCATAAGTCTCAATACTATCAGACTTCTTAGTGCAACCAATGGATCTGCCCCCTGCTGACCATAACACAGATTACAGGTTTAAGACACTTCCACGTTGGCTTCACTTCACAGACCCTGAAGTTCTGTCCATTATATAAACTGTCATTGAGATATGTGAATGGCAGCATAAATAATATTTATTTCATATATAGAAATAATAAAAGAATCATTATTAAATGTAATTAATGTGTTGATTGTAATGGTTTTTTGGTGGGATGTGATTTTATGATAAACATGAAATATCTGTTGGTGTTGGTGTCTAACGTCCTGAGAAAGCACAGCTGTTGTCACTGACACGTCTTTATTTTCCTGTTGTCAGGTGACAACTATAAAGCGTGACATCACCATCGCTTTACAGCCATCAATCATCAGTTTTATTATAGTCGTCCTGTCAGTATTAATCCTAATACTCTACTTGTTGTCAAATGTACGTATCATAAAGTCTTTAGAATAGAAAAACCAACATGTGCCAAACTCAACAAATGTGTTGTGATTAAACCACAAAACAGGTGATAACAGAAGTTCAGGCAGCAGGAAGTTAGATTCTGATTTATAACCTGAACAAACACATTGGCTAAAATGTGATTGTTTCATCATTTACGCGTCGGTTCAGAGCTCAGAAAGATTTATTCACCTTATTAAAGACACTCTCAGAGATTATGACTCATCATCAATCACTCAGATTATGAACAACGATAAATTATCAGTTGATATTAATAACAATTTAATGTGAATTCTTGTGAAAAAATCGACTTTAAACTTTCTAGAAACAATAAATGAACATTTGAAGAGTGACAACTGTTTGTTTGTTGTTGTTGTTGTTGTTGTAGTAAATAACAGTGATGTCAGTTAGATTTGGTTAAAACAGAGCTATGATTAAGATTAAGTAAAAACTAAAAACTGTAAAAACTACAGGTTATAAAGATAAAAATGGGAAAATATCTTATTGATATTGGCCATAAGAAGCAGTAATTATCGGTTATCGGCTGATATCATGCATTTCTAGCTGTATTTAATGTGGATGTATGTGCTGCAGTTATTATCAGTAACTATATATTAGATTAAATTCAACTATATGAATATTATATAGAGAATAAACAGCTGGTATGATATGAATAATGCACTGAAATTCAGATATAGACGTACAGATAGATGCTAATATCTTTAAGATCATAAAGATTTGGTGGCCCAAATGTATATTTATGTGAAAAGAAGTAAATATATGCGATATACTGTATATATTTTCTCTATTATAACAGACTACATTCTCAAACAGTGCAAACATACTATGATCTTATAGAATATGTTGCATTAAACAACCAACAGTTTATAAAGAAGTTAAAATGAGCTCAACAATAAACATCTAAAAGAATAAAATGCTACATTAATGTCAAACATTTTTTATTGTACTATGAATACTTTTACTTTGCTAGTACTAATACTTATATACTTATATTTAACATTCATTGGTTTAGAATGAAGTAGTTTCATTTGTAGTGGAGTATTTTCAGTGTAATTTAAGAGAGGTGGTTTGAGGTGGGTAAACTGTGTGGGTTTGTTTGTTTTCTTTCCCGGTATGTGAGGAGGAGTTACGTTACATTATATATAAAGAGTGTAGATAAGTTCAGGTTGCTGTACAATAGTTACGTCTTATAAAGCTAGCTAACAGCTACTTAGCAGCTAACGTTACAAATCAGGATAAAGATAATTAGAACAGCCTGAAACCAGACGTCTGTCAAAGTAATAAGTAATCAGATTAATAATCGTGTTTCACAGTAACTCGTAACATTAGCAGCTAACTGTACCAGTCTGAACCAACTCGGCTGTGAAGACACCGAAGTAACATCACACAAACACAAACACAAACACATCCTTTCAGTCATTATTCAGTCGCTCCAGGAAGCTGCGATCGCGAACGTATATTCATCCGATGAAGTCTGCACAACCTCGCAGTTTTATCCCTGCAACCTTTGACCCATCATAGTCGTCTCCAATGAGTTTCACCAATCACGTGTACAAAACGTACATCACCAAACTTTAAGTGATGTTATTTATCTTTACTTTTTATCAACAAGTTCTCATGATTTAAAAAAAACTTATTGTAAGGTTTCCAACCTACGTCTCTTCTGTGCTCCTCAAACTCAATCTAATGACTTCACTGAAAGTTCATAACGAGCTTTTAGTATTCATGCTCCGACAACGTGAAATTCTTTACCAATATTAATAATGCTGTATGGGTCAATTTAAATCCATGATTACAAATGATTCAACTTCTGTTTGCAGTTGTATCTCGATATTGTTTTATATCTCGAACCAACTGTTCTTTTTTTCTTTTTTCGTTTATCTTCAGTCTTTTATAGGTAATTAAGTAATATCTTATAATGTTACTCAACATCATTGTAAATGAGGGACAGTCCTCTATGAAGAAAGCATACATTATAGAGACAAAGATTATTATTACTACTATAATAGAGACACTGTGTGCTTCATTTTGTTATTACTGTATATTCTCTTGTGGTCACGGTAATAAAAATGAAGTGCATTGAAATTCATTTTCAGGGGTAATTACATCAGTGAGTGTCTCACTGAGCAGAGGTCCATATATTACATCTCCATAGTGACACCTTCTGTCTGGTGTGAATTTATTTCTGCTTTAATATTAGTTTGATTGCAGAATTTATTTCCTCCAGCAGCAGTTTGAAGCCTCTGTAACGACGCGTCAAACATTAAATATGATTGTTATCTCAGTATTTGTGTCCTCCCCCCTCAGGTTTCCCAGCAGCAGTAAAGACATTCGCAAGTGAGCTCAGCTAATTTGTTTAAAAAGGTAGCAGCAGGTTAAGAGGAGGCCTCGTTACCCGGCTCTGTCTTTTCAAACAGTGAAAGCGAGCCTTATTCTGTGAGCCCCCTCCTCCTCGCTGCTTGTTAAGCTGCAGCCATGCATGCTTAAACCGGGAAGGAGGACGGCACATCCTGCAAATTAGCAGGCTGATTTCCCTCGCTGGGTTTGGACAGAGGGTTCCCGCGGCTCATCGCCAGGCCCTAAACGCCGAGGCCGGCGTCACAGTGGCTGAGCGAAGGAGGCCGTCTACGATTCAAAATGCTCCAGCCGGTGTTTTTACAAACATGGATTACCCAAATGTTCACTGCATGGTCGGTTTAGATCACGCAGCAGAGGAGGTGAAAGACTGACATCATCACTAAAGTTTATGACCTGATCTGAAGTCTGGATGTTCAGATTTCTGAGACCAGAGGACAGAACTCGCTCTGAAGTGTGTAAAGAATTAAACCCAGAGAGCTACAGGAGTTAGGGAGAATGTTAACCTCAGGTACGTTACATAACTTACAATCATTTCCTAATCTTAACCAAGCTTAAACCAAACTGTGACCATTTCTCAACCTTTATTTTGAAAACCTCACCAGATGTTGCATATTTATTATTGCAAACTTCACCGCGGAGGCGTCCAGTGATGGTAGACGGACCTACAGCGCCATATTTTTATACAGTTTTTGGTGTGTTGACTTCGGTTGCTGGTGGGCGGACTCTGCCACTACCAATATAACCTTTAATATAAAGAGAAATTACTGATTTCCACCACTGGGGTCATTGGTTTTGGCAATAAAAGCATATTTTTTTCTGGAAATGATGTTTGGAAAAAGTGGGATTATATTTTATGTGAGGACAATTACATGTTCTCGACAGCAAATCTATTTTAAATTGAGTCCCTTAATTAGAGACAGACAGGAGAGTGTTGGACTAATAATAACCTGAGAACACACACAACTTAAAAAGTGTTTTTAGAGAAGCAGCTGTTGGACGAACGTTGGAACAATATGAAATATGACAGAGCAGCTCCATGAAGGAAAGCTTTGAGCAGCTTCAGGATGAACACTGATTCATTTTTGTGCTGTAGGATTCGAGCCGACTCACCACTAACAGACATTAACCCTGTTTAACAGCCGAGGTTTTCTGGCTGAGGTTTCCAGCCTCCCTCCTCCTCCTCCCACCTCCTCCCTCCATGTAAATGTGAGGAGCTGACTGGAACAAGGAGGCTAATAATGGCACACGTGTTTTACATAAGTGCAATGAGCCAGTAAACTGCTTTGGGTTTTTCTTTCTGTTTCTCTTTGTGCGCAGACAAACACTAATAATGACTCAGTGTTTGCTTATTTCTCTGCCAGAACAAATTGTTTCACGCAGATTATCAGATATTAAACACCGAAGCTGAAAGAAGATCCCTCCAACTGTTCTCCATTTATTATTTGATTTGTTAACTTTACTGTGTAATGAGGGATTATTAGGCACATTTTAGCTGCGCTCGCTTTCAATTTGACCTCCGAAAGAAGAGGTTTAGATGATCTGGATGAACTGTTAAGGTTCCAGCCTGTTGTTCTGTGTAATGACTGCAATGTTATCACTGACTGATCCTCTAAGAACAGATCCAGATCCAACCTTATGAATTCAAATCTATCTGATCAATGAGGTCATCAGTTACAAAAGTTCTCCTCCCTAAAACAGATTGTTGAGCTGTAAATTAAATTATATGACTGATGAAACACAGAAACACTGTTAATGTGTAAATGTTGACATTTTTATCAAACTCATGAAAACCTACTGTTTTAAATCCTTACAGCTATTCAGAAAAGGAAAGTATAATTTCAGTTTAAAGCTGCTTTAATAAATTTGTTTCACAACAGGACACAATCAGCTAATAGCACCGCTAACTAGCTAATAGCAGCTAGTACAGTTAGCATATGCAGACCTCCTGTGTTACAAGAGAAAAGGTTGCTATTGCAACAATCCTCTGATATCAGACGGATGAAAAGTGCGTTGACTGAAACTCTTCTAGTCGACTATTAGACCTTCTGTTAAGATGGTTACTGTCAGCTGATAATAGAGAGTTGAGAAACAACACATCGGTCTCAGAAACATGGCGTCTGAAGCAGATACTGGTTTTGTCTTGTTTTTCACAAGACTCACAGTCCAACAACATCATTTATTTTTTTACTTGACCAAACGCTCTGTGCTCCTGTTGGTCACCAAACGCCTGGTGGAATTTGTCAAACTTGGCGAGGGAAGGCAAAAACATTTCCAGACTTGTTGGTTGGCGTCCACTATGCCAACCAACACTGATTCCTGGATGAGCCCCCAATTGGTCCTATAGGCCATGAAAAAAAAAAGGAGTGAACACAATGACTGGAAATGAATGAATTTGATTTACTGTAATAAACAACTGAGGTAATAACTGTAAATATGAAGCGTGTCGGTCGGTATGAGATATAAATATACAGCGGAAACAAAAGTCACACATAAGATGGAAGCGTGCTGATGCTACTAGAGCGAAGCTGGGTCGAGATTTTTATCCTATAGGATAGTGATTGACCCAGGTGATGGCTGCTGCATGGTACCTTCGAGGACACACGGGAAAAACAGTAACTTGTCCACCACATTTGCATATTAGCAATTGTCGCCCCCGAGGACCATTTTCATTCCCAGAGCCAGTCAGGTCGGGCTATTATCTGATGATATCGTGCAGTCTGAACCCGTCTTAAGTCCAATAATCAGTCTCCTTTTAGCTCTGGTTTGGTCTCCAGGACAGCAAATGTGCCACAAAACCAAATCTAGGAGCTAAAAGAGGCCAAAAGAGCTCCATAGAGCTGCAGACACCATGTCGTCATGTTGATTCACGGTATGAGCAGCACCATTCACATGACAGACAGTCACATGACTCACTGATAATATAAAATGTAAATAATTGCAGCTTTAAGAAGAGCAGAAGCTCCATTTTCCCAAACACTTCCTCCTGGACACAATCTCATGTTGCAGTGTTTGTTCGGGTTGCAGGCAGTAAAAGCTGAGAGATCAGTTTTCTCCTCACACCGTATAATAATAGTTCACATTTGGTGAGAACTGCACAGAACTGACTGGGCTGTTAGTACAGAAACCTCTTGCCAGCACAAGACAGTCGGTGTGAGTTTAAGCGTTGGTTTAAAAGTTGTAATCGTAAGCATATGCACCACAATCTGTTCTGTTATTTATTGGTGCGCTAATCACCGAGCACGGCAACGTTTCTCTCCCTCTCCCTCCTCTCGCCGCCCGTATGAGGAGCTCGTATGAATCTGGAAGGATTTCACAAGTAATACTTCATAGGCTAATCTCACTCCATGACTCTAATTAACGCATCATTAAAAGCATAATTCAGATAATTATAATTTCTCACTTTTTAAATGAGAGATGGGGAAGAAGGGGAAGGGTGTCTGAGGAGCCAATTTAGTGAGTGAAACAGATTCTGAAGCAGCGCTGAGGCAAGCGGGTGGGTGGAGAGAGAAACACAGCGAGACTAACAAAAAAAAAGGAGAGAAAGAAACAGAGGAAAGAAATGGCTTCTACATGAAACACTGCAACCATTAAAGAAATTAAAAAACATTCACCTCACACACGTTTCGTTCTTTTTCTTTTGTGGCAATTTAGTTGTTTTGGCTGCCTTTGCATTCAGTTGATATTTATACGTTTTACACTCCAGTGTTTTTAGACTGAATATATTCACACTGTGTTCCCGGCGTTGTGAGGAAGGCCACGGAGGCTGGAAGACACTCTTCCATCCAGGCAGTTTGAGGGCCTGTTCGGAGCTGGCGTCTGATCTCGAACCAGTTCTTGGCCAACACCAAGAACCACTGACAACAGGGGCTGGGGGCGCCTCGTGGACATTTATCTACGTATTTATTAGCTACTTAGCTCATAGCTAGCTGTTGGTCAGGTACTCAAGCTAACTGCTAATTTCTCACAATGTTTTATTCATAACTTTAATGTTATATTCAAGGTCAGTAACATACGTCAGAAACATAATGTCAGAAATTAGCAGCAAAGCAAACCAGTTCTTCCAGGTTGAACCAGTTCCAGAGCCAGGTTCGCATTGGTGGAAAGAGGGTGGTCTAGAACCAGCACTGTAGGTGTCATTTAATGTGTCCGTGGTAAAGTCAGCAATAATAAATACATAATGTCCAGTTAGACTTTCGAAATAAAGCTTGTGTTGTTAACCGTCTGACTTCATTGACAAAACCAGTGATTTTAACTTGCAGATTGTAATTGTAAAATACACTACTGCAAGAGGCGTCAATGAACAAACATAAAAAGTAGTTGTTGTCTGCCACTGACAGACTCATGTTGTTATTGTCAGTGTCTGACAGCATTATGAAAGGATTCCTACAGAGATAGACCTTTAGTTTAACCACAAACAGCCGTAATATCACTATCACTCTCCACCAGACTCCAGAGACAAAAACACTAATTTTACCTTCAGATCATCGTAACTTCATTAAAGTGGACAGAAACAGAATAAAACTCACTAAAGCGTCTCTGTAGTCGTTCCAACAATCACCAACTCTGGTTTGGTGGAAATAAATCCTTAATTCACCGACGTAGATGATGAAAACAGCAGTTTCAGTCGGAGCAGACCGGCTATGGAAACAAACCACAGAGAGGCTGCGATACAACACAGGCAGAGGGAGAGAGACACCATGTGACTCTTTATCTTTTTATATAGGGAATATAATGTTTAATATCCCATATAAGACCTTAAAGACTTCTGTACATCTTTATTTTTACACTTTTTATTTAATTGTAGATATTTAACATTTCCTGTTTTTTTAATCACTCTATATAACACTTCGATTTGTTTGAAACGTGTTATACAAATAAAGCTGGGACACCTGAAATGAATCGTTCATTATCACATTTAATAAATAGAAACATTTCTGATGACACATAACTGCAACTTATTTTTTCATAAATAGCAATTAATTTATTCCTGGAGGCGGTGAAATAAAAAATAAAACAATCTCATTCTGAATTTTCTCTCCTCAGTTTTTATCACCTGAAACAGACACACACAAAGACACACAATATTAATGAGGATGTTTATGAGGAGCTGCATGTGTGTGTGTGCAGAAATCAGCAAAGAGTTCATGTGTGTGGTGTGATGTCAGCAGATGTCCCTGCTTCCTGGCGACCGTCCAAATCAATTATCTCACCTTCACACACACACACACACACACACACAGAGACACACACACACCTCAGCTCTCATCAGAGGTGTGAACAAGGTATGCGTCTCCCTCCTTTATGTTTCCAGGTCGATTTCACGCATTGTTGTGTTTGTAAAAAAAAAAAAAGACAAAGACTCAACTATAACCCTGAAGACCTCGTCCATGGCAGACCTGCTACAGAAGAGCCTGAACTCTGACCATTCATAAGCCCCTCCCCCCTTTTGCTCTGTGCTCCAATCACAGTTGAGCAAGATTCGGTCAACTTCCTCTTTCCTGTACTTAGATATGCTACATGCTAGGCTAATGTTGTTTTCTTCCTTCTCGCAATCCAGTGACATCTGTCTGTACATCCCTCAGTGCTACAAACAGGAGCCACTAACAGCTAATTCGGCCACTTTTAATAGAAAAGATTAGATTAAATCGTCTGTCTGTCGTCGTATTGGTTCCCTATATGTTGGTGTTAGCATCTATCAGATTAGCAAAAGCATTTTAGACTTTCACACAAAAAGTCAAATTTCACACTAAATAAAGCAGAAGGAATAATTTAGAGATGCACTTTGAAAATACGATAAGAACAAACCAAAGAGCAAAACTTTACTTTGTTACTCTTTGATTGTAAAAAGGCCGAAGGCTAAAATGATCTACCTCAAACACAATTAATAATAAAAGGTGATAAAATATGCACATACCCTCCAAAAAACCCCCAAACCTCAACACAAAAAGACAGAAAACATGCATCTGAGGCTGTTTGAAACCAGCCGCCGTCCTCATTATGAGCTCCGGATTGTTTGTGCCTTCTCACCTGTCGGAGAGATGGAGGTGTCAGCTCTGCCGCCTCAGGTGTAGAGATGATGTCACCTTCCCTTCCCCGACAGTTTCCTAAACAACAGAGCGACTGCACAACCTCCGCCACCACACACTGTGATTCACACGCACACCGCTCTACCTGAAGAGAAAGGAAGATGGAGGAATTTCACACTCAGGCTAAGAAGAGTTGTTTTTCACTCATTGTTTAGTTTAATTGGAGGATTTGTGTAATCAGAATATTTGGATTGCTCCTCTTGAAGACGAGGAGACGAGTCTCATTATGGACTCGCACAGAGCTTAAAACAACACGTTGGAAACAAACACGTTGGTGTAAACCAACTCAGGTTAGACGTTAACCAGCTGATAAAAGTGGATAAAAGGAGTCAGATTGTGGAAAAATGTCAGCGATTCAGTTCATTGTCGCATTAATGAGTGAAACAGTTCAGCCTGGATCTGCACCAGAACATTAATCAGCTATTAAAATGTGATCTGTATCTGGACTCGTTATCCTGATAAGATTTTTCATACGTTATCCTCACTGAGAGAAAATCCTCCAGAACCAGCCCTGCATCAGTAGAGCCGGTTGTCCACTAGTTGGCGGTTCGATCCCCAGCTCCTCTCGCTGCATGTCGAAGTGTCCTTGAGCAAGACACTGAACCCTCTGCTGTGCATCGGTGTGCTGTAGTGTACAGCGCATTGAGTGGTAGAAAGACTAGAAAGGTGCTGTATAAGTACAGTCATTTACATTTATTTAAGTGGCTCCTCTCCTTCACTCACCGATCAGCCGGGCACCAGAATCAGGATGACTTGTATTGGCAGGTGTGTGCACATACAAGGACTCTGACTCCGGTTCTGTTGCTCTAAATGTTCCAATTGTGTCATTGTGTGTAAACCTGCGTCACATGCACAAGCATTTACACCTTGGTGTCTGGATAATGTGTCCGGATGCAGATCACATTTTAAGGTGTAAACGGAGCGACTGATTATATATATTATTATATTATATAAAGAACCTCACATTGTGCTTGATCTCGACATCTTTAACACCCAGAGTTAAATCCTGTCTGTAGTGATGACTGCAGGATGCTGGAGAAAGATGCTGGTTGTAAAAGTAGAACAGGAGCCAGAGCCTTCAGTTACCAAGCTCCTCTCCTGTGGAACCAGC
>JAGRRF010009836.1:1086826-1097596 GCA_019097615.1 Morone chrysops
ATAACTTCTGTTGTGAATTGGCGCTATATAAATAAAACTGAATTGAATTGAATTGAATTGGTTACTAGAACTGAAACGATCAATATCCGTACTAATACAGATAATAGTGTATGTCCCCATTACAATATTTAAACAAGGGAATGAACTCCAGTCTGACAGATTAAAGTCAGACAGACTTTACATCCTTCAAAAGTCAAAGGTCGAGGTTGTTTTATTGTTATTTATTTGTGAAAATATTAAAATAAAATATAAAATATACAATGTTTTCCATTCTAATAATTATTGTTTTGGTAATAAAACGACCGACGGAGGCCGGCTGACGACCAGCGGCTCCGACCAGGACTCTGACTCTGGGGATGAAGACTTGGCGGGTTCAGGCAGCATCAGGAGAAGAATGAAACAGAGGAAGAGGAGACAGTTTGTAGCCAGTTAATTAGTCAGTAACTGTTATCCATAATCCATCGTATCGATCAGTCTGCCAGAATTTGTATTGTTGTTGTTGTTATTTTTCCCATCTACCCCATTACATTTATCTGACAGTTTTAGTTACTTCTCAGATTACAGTTTTCCGATTGTAAATGTCGACTTTGTAGCTGCTGATGTCGAAGCTGCAACAGAAAATAAGAAAATACAACATGAAGTAATTTGAGCTTGTACTTTATGGATCTGATGGAGTTTATTTAGTAAAATAATGTTTCTGATGTCAAGAATTACCTCTGAACCTCAACTTTTAAACCAAAATATACAAAATATATTATATTTGAACATCAATTGAATGACATCCTCACAAACTGAAGCTGATGAAGCTCAAAAACTCCAGAGCAGCTGTTATAAAAACGCTGCAGACAGTGAAGGTAGCAGAACCTCCTTTAGCTAACATGACTAGTCAAACCTTTTCCTTCCAAGATGAAACAGAAACATTTCTGCTGCTGATTCCCTCGTCCTCCCTCCAGTAGCTGCGTTTGGCTGCTGGCTGCTGAAGGCCTGGAGCTGCAGATGGCCGGCTCGTGCCCAGTCCGAAATTTTCCACACAAGATGGACGGCTGGACCGGCTCCCGCTCGCCAACGGCCCGGCTGCAAACACAATGACAAACGTCCAGTCACTCCTTTCTTGAAGAGACGCAGCACAAAGCTCCGACTCGAGCTGAACGGGCCTCGAGTTGACATTTCACCCCCCACCTGCTGCAGAAGTCTGACGGAGTCTCTTATTCATCTCCCACCGAATCTCTGCTAAAAATAGAAGGAAGGAAAGCATCATAAATAACTGTTTGTCAGGGGATGTGAAGAAGACAGAAGTAATGAATCAGTGAAGGAACGCTAGCTGCTTTTACTGTCGTCATTTCTTCATCAGACGTCATTAAAACTGAGCAAAAACAGTAAACGTTTCCCTCTTTTTCCATCTTTCATCCACCAGTTTCCCCTCTTTTTTCTGTTTTAATTTATTCTAAATATCATCTTCCAAATATCTTTTTAAAAGCACAATTATCTGTATAATAATTTCACACCATTAATCGTGTCATGAGTGTAGGTGTCTCTCTTTGTTTTTCCAATTTCTGGACCGGCAGATTTCCATTGTTCCTCTGCGTTTTGGAGGGATAATTTGCCCCCTCCTCTCATGGTGGGTGTCTGAGGCCTGACCCGAACAGACGATGGCGGTGAGAGCCCAGCTTCTTCCCAGATGATGTGGTCGGACGTGGGAAGCGCCCGAGAATGCCGGCATCGTCGGTGGGAGTTTGGCCCGCTCCGGCCTGACGTCGCAGCGTGGGCGTCGCTTGGGATGTATGGAGGTTTGGGGACAGATCGTGGATGATTTAGGGATGAAGCGTCTGCGGGGGCGTTTGGACCGATGAACTGGTTTCAGGGTGACAGAAATATCATCACTGTTGTATCAAAAGCATGAATCTATGTGACACTGCTTGTTTTAGATCATTTAATGGGTCCATTTAGTTTAGTAATTAGGAGAACGCTGAAGTCCTTCAGTTTATCTGTGAATCTTTTAAAGCTATAATCAGTAACATGTTGTGGTTGTCTGTCAGAAGCTGTCATACATTGACTGTTGATCCAGTCTGAAGCCACATTTTTACCGTCCACTGTTTAGATCTTGGTGCTTTTTAACTCTAAATTTGAACCGAATGAAGGATTTTAGTCATCGGACTTCTGGATCTTAAGTTATCAGAGAAACAAGCTGAGCTAACGTTAGCAGCAGCTCAGCTCGCAGCCCCTCTGGGACGTCCTTTGTCTGTCCAACAGCGTGGGAGAAGCAGTGATTTTTAAGGTGGAACTGCTTTATTTAGTGTGTTTAGTGGTTTTAATCAGCAGGTCTGTTTGTTTTGGAGAGGAGGAGACCTCTGTGGATAATTGGAAGGAATGAAGGAATCCTAACCGGGAGAAGCTGACTGCAATGACGCCAGTGGTGGTGAAGACAACAACTCCCATGATCCCACGCTGCTCTTAAATTAAATGCTGTACGTTTAAGTACAGTGGAGTATGTCTGGTTCTTTTATGTGCTGCTTTCTGCCCTCTAGGGACAATAAAAGTTGAAAGATGTAAAAGAAGTGTTTCTATAGAGCCCTGAAAGATGATTGATGGTATTGTTTTATCTCGCACACAACTGAGATAATAACTTGTCCGCATAAGTTATTATCTTGTATGTAGAAGATTCATATCTAAGACATTTGATCCACCTTTTGTGCAAACAAAATAATTTGTTCCAACAACAACAGGTGTATTACATCAAAAACTCACTTCATCAACGGCCAAAGAACATCTTTGTATAAGCTAAGTTAGCGTAGCTCTGAGCAACTAAACTCCATTCAGAAAATAAGCTTTTTAAAAGTTATTTGAACAGTTTATTGACGTTAAATCACAGAAACATCTGATTATTTGAGGCTCACTACTGTAGTTAGTGGGTCGTATTGTAACCACTTGGTATTACTGTTGAAAAGTTCACTGTACATTTCTCAGGACATCTGCCAGGTTTATTATGTCCGACAGTAACTCATCTTTAACAGCGGCATTGCTTTGAGGGTGGGTGGAGGTCAGATGCTGCACAAAACTGAAAAGATGGCGGTCTTAAATAATCTCTCACACCTCACACCTCACCACACCTCAGGTTCAGGTACACTGTAAATCCCAACAGCATATTTAAATTAATTTAGTCCTCCAAAATAATCTGAGTACCTCATTCACATGAATGACCCGACTCAAAAATTAACTGTAGCAGTTTGTTTTGAGTCCATTTAAATTTGTGTAGTTTTTTAAACTTGTTTGATTTAAATTGACTTTATATCATTACAACAACAAAAAATTAATTAGCTACAATAGTCAATCAATAGTAAATAGTTTTTTGGTAACATTTCTGTGACGAAGATGTATGTATGAGTTACTTTATTTAAATAAATTCTGTGAATCCATTTCAAATAAGTTTGGAGAAATGCTGCATTTAAGATACTTACTAGTTTTAATACAATTAATTTACCTTAATAAATGAGTTGCCTGTATTAAAATCTTTTTTAAAATAAAAATTTTTTTCATGCCTGAGTTAATAAATGTATTGTTTCCCCAAACAATGTGAGTTGAACTAACTGATCAGGTTAGACACATTAGTCTCCAGGGCTCCTGGAGTTCGACCCAAAGGATAAAACATCTCTGACATTTAAAAACCCAAAGCAGACAATAGTTATTTGTGAAATCACACATAAATACTCGCCGTATAGTGAGTTCTGGCACTGACAGAAGTTGGTCAGCAGCCTAGTTGGCCATCGTCTTCGTGCCACCTCCATTAGTTCTTCAGGAGGAATGTGGAACATATGGATGAGACGGGATAAACGACACCAGGGGGAATACTTCATAAACACGAGTAGATGATTTCTTTAAATGTTGAGAGCTGGTACAGAGAGGTGTTATAATGATCTTTTTTTCCTGTTGAGAAAAGATATTCGACAACTCAGGTCTGATCTGCCCTCAAGTACAAATGAGTTAAATCTTCTAGGTACTCAGAAAGTAAATCTTTACAGTGCAGATCTTATGCTGGTACCTTTTCCTCAGGCCACGAGATTCTTCCAGTTTCTTAATTTCCCAAAACAAGTTATTGTCGTCTTATGGATACATTTTTACACCCCAAATCATCCAGACGTCGTACAAAGACTGAAGGGATGAACATGGAAGTATTAAAAGAAACTGCCCCATTCATTACAGTGAAAGCTCACTACTACGTCTACTGTGTTTTAAGTCTGACGCCCAGAAACGGCATGAATTGCAACTACATTAGCAATTTTTACTTTCTCTTGATATTTCATTGCTAATAAAAAAAATGCTTAAAAACATAAACGTAGGCTGCAACAGTCCCGTAAAAAAGCCTATAAAACCCTGGAGGGACGGGTATATTGGCAATACTGTGGCTTTGATTTGAAACCTATTACGCACCAACAATAAACGGTAATAAAGCTGCAAGCAGCCATAAATGGGGGGGGTGTCACGGAATTTTCAATGCCACGGACAAACTGTTGGATAAAACCCCAAGATTTTGGTGACCTTTCACTGTGAAATACTTTGAGAAATAAAATAACAGGTTGCTTGCAGCTAATAATTAAGTGTTGAATATCTTAACAGCTGCAGCAGCTTCAGCTTTATGTTGGAATAAATGTCTGCTTGCATTAGGAACTCCTCTCAGTGTCTCACATGACTAACACCTCTCCTGCTCTTTTGTTGTGTTTCTGGTTAACCAGTCGCCACAGAGGTTGTCTTGAACATCTCTGATAAACACAGACTTCAGGCGGCTACCGAGACCAAACGCCTGTCGCTGATAAAACTGCAATTATCAATTTCCACAGATTTACTGCTGTCAGAGTGAGGAAACCGCAACAGACACCAGATAGAGACTTTAGATCTTTATCTTGCAGTTTGTCAGATGATTCATGGCGAGGAGCTGCAGGGACTCGCGTCTTACTCGAGAGAACAGCAGGAAACTCTCCCGGCTCACAAAACTGGATTTTCAAAATAGAAAAAGCTCCAAATAATGCTTCATTTACAGGCTGAGGGCCTGGTGGAGTAAACAGCACTTGGTTTTTGGCAGGTGTTGATTTTTCACCCATGAGGGCCAACCTGCAGGCACGAACACAGCAAACCAGGAGAAAACTCATTGTCACATTGTTTCTGAGCGTTATGAACTGATAGCAGGAAGAGTTGTCTGGGTCCCTGACCTGTTCGTCAGAAAGATTTACTGGTGCCCAAATGAGAAAGATTATAGATCATAGAAATGGTCACATTGTAAGGAAAACTTAAACTTTGACTTTAAAGTTGTAATTTCTGCTGCTCACATCCAAACAATAACTTGTTAGCATTATTGCTAACTCGCTCAAACCAAGAAACAACAAGCAACTTTTATCGAGAACCAAAAACTGTTGTTCATTAAAAGGGAAAATGTAAGAAACTGCCCAAAAAAAATGGTTCTGTGATGTACATTATATTCAGACAGCCCTCTGATTTACTGGTGGACATTGACTTATAGCTATTAGCTAACCGCTAACAGACTGTGAGCTCAAGGCGCTCCAGAGCTGCCGTACTAGACTACTAGAGACGTAACGTTAAACGCAGACGCTGCAGTCATCTTATAGGACAGCTGAGTTAGCTGCACTGGTAGCCAGCTAACAGTAGCAGCTAGTTTGCGTCTAAAGGAGCTAATAACAAGCTTCAAGGATTTATTATAAAATCCATAAAATCTGATCCAGATTCACCAAAATCAGTAAAAAAAAATTGCTTAAAGTAGCGTTTCTGTGCAGAGTTTATTATTGATTATAGATTATTGATTGAATCAGCTCCACATAGAACATAGCTCTAGAGTTTATACACTGTTTAATGATTATAGATTATAGATTTAAATACAGATAATCTGATGTCTTGGAGCAGAACTCCTTCTCGACTCCTTTGTTTTGGTGCTTGGACTGGGGCCTCTGAAAACGCTTTCCAAAGCCAGACGAGAGGAGCGAGAGCACGACAGAGAGAGGAAGAACTGAGGAGAGAGAGAGAGAGTGATAGAGAGAGAGAGAGAGAGAGAGAAGCAAAATGAGCGTTTAGCCGCTGGTGTGAATTGCCTGTCGCACCAGACAGATTTACTGATCCCATAATGGCTCGAGCTTGCGTTTCCTGGTGCAAATTCTCGGCGGCGCTTGTGTCGGCTGCACATGCTCCGGCGGCCTAATGAGGCAGCATTAGCCAGGGGAGACGCAGTAATTAGAGCCAACGTCAGCGCCGAGGACAGATGGCACGCTAAGACAAGCCTCTCGACTTCACCTCCACTGTGTGTGTGTGTGTGTGTGTGTGTGTCCTGACAGGAGAGAGAGGGAAAGCAAAATGTGTCAGAAGAGAGAAAAAAGAAAGACAGAGAGGAGAAAATGTGTGGGTAGAAGAGAGAGAACAAAACAGAAAGCCCACTGGAGAGGAAGAAGATGGAGATTTATTGATGAAAGGAGGGAGGAGAGAGGCCAAAAGTGTGTGGACACCTGAATACTGAAGTCAAGCTGCAACACAACAAGGAAAAGTTATTGAAATATTCCCTGAGGATCGTTATTAACGGCTGAATTTTAACGTACAAAATGTAATTTCTGACGTCCTGAAGTTTGTCTTCTTTAGCACAAACTCTTTAAACGTTTACGGTCGCTGAAATCGATCAAACTGAGAAACTACGAGGACATTTTATCGAGCACCGGAAGTTGTTCATGAGGGAAGAAACTGTTTTATCTTAAGGTTGAGGTGAAATAATTAAAATATTAATAAATGTCTTTAATATTTAAACTTCAGAAAAAGTCTGATCTGTAACAACTGAGGAAGCTAGCAAGCTACGGCTAACACAGAATGAAGCAAAAGAGTCGAAAAACATCAAATATATCTGAGACGGAAAAAGCAGAAAAACAAGAGTGAAATAACTTAAAAAGCAGCAAGAAATAATGATAAAAAGTCAAAAGAAATATATATAATAGTAAAGCATCAGTAAAAGAAAAAGAGGAGGAAGGAAACAGAAAGTAGGAGTTGTGGAGACGAACGTGACGGTTTGAGGAGGTTGGATAAAGACAGAATCAATCAGAGAGAAGAATGGATGCGAAAGAGGACGAAGGAAAAGAGCTCATTGGACGAGAGAGAAAATGGGAGGAGTAAAGGCAGAAATAAAGGAGAGAGAAGACAAAATGTGTTGAGAATGAAAAGGAACGAGGGAGCGCTGGAGAGAGACGAAGGGTGAGAGTGTGGAGGAAGAACGATAAAAATAGAACAGGAGGTGAGGAAGAAGAGAGCATGTTGACAGAGGAGGAAAAGCTATGAGGAAGGCCGAACAAAAACAAAAATAGACGGAGGAGGAGGAGGAGAGGAAAAAATTACAAAATGAGGAGTGACTGAGACAAAAATGTTGAAAAAGTAAAGAAATAAAAGAGTTTTAGAGTTTAGAGAGAACGATAATCATTGGATGGAAACAAACAGATCAGATTAAACAACACGACACGATTAGAAAGAGGTTTTATATAAGGACATTCATCTGCTAACATGTTAATGTGGCTAATTAACATATCAAAGCTAAATCATTAAAGGTTTTCAGAATATTTATGTTCAATTACAGACAAATAAATAACTTAAATGAGCTTAAAAGATTTTAACGTTACAGATGCAACTACATCGATATACAGACACATTAGCCTCAGTCTGTTAGCATGAGATCATAACCTGGGACATATTAATTCATTTGTTTATGCATCATCTTTAAATCCTCTACTGTTAAGTTAATAAGTTAATTTGCTTCCATATCGATATAACGCAGGTTAATAAAGTGTTAGCTCATCCTCATTCATTATCCGTCTCTACCGTCTCCTCAGGTGTTGACACGTGTGTATAATGGGCCGGTGGACGACCCGGCACAGATTCCTCGTTAACGGTGATTACCATAACAGCCTGTTACAGCTCTACCTGTCCTCGCCGCCCCCTCTGACACCGTGGTTTAACTGTACATAATTATCTCCAATGTGTTTCACGAGCGTGTTGTTGATGGTAATTTATTGTTCATGTAATCAAATATTGCCATGCGTTCTGCATTTGCCCGGTGGCACATTTAGTGTTAATTAGGCTGCAGGAGAACAGTGTGGCTGCAAGAGAGAGGGAGAGAGAGAGAGGGAGAGAGAGAAATGTGGAAAGTTGTTGACAGCCAATCAACTTCTCACTTTCAGAGAGATAGAGAGTGGTGCAAATAGTACGATGAGAAACACTGGTGGCAAACGGCTGCAGATCTGCAGCCAAGCAGGAACTGTTTGGTATCATTAGCAAGTTTTTTTTTATTTGGAAGCAGAGATATTAAAATGATTTGTCAACTTATGAACATATGAATCAGTGTTTACTAATGCAGCACTGTCTGCAGGGAACGGCTCACAGGACGCTGACTACAGGAGGAAGATTATTATCTGACTGCTTCTGTGACGTTATAATACAGCCACGTTGAGATATTAATATATATGTTTATACATCTGACTGTTAAACTGATGCAGGTGGTTGGTTTTCATGAAAAATGCTGCTAAAGACAAATTCTGATCATTTAAGGGATTAGTTTGTTATTGAGTGAAGATGTACAAATGTTTCTGTAATGGCTCAGAAGAAGCTCAGAGAGCATAGTATGATGTGTGAAGAGGAGCTTTGTGGGTTCCCATAGGACCCAGTTTCATTCAGATATCTTTAAAAGTTTATGTAACGTTACTTCATCTTCTTGTTCTCTTTACAGCTAATGCTAATGAGTCGAGCTAAAGACAATTAAAGTAACATAAAACCAGATAACAGATACCCTTCAGAGCCGCCGGTCAAACACCGTCAATATGAGAGAAAACACAGTGTCTGCTAGCAGCTAACTGGCTAACGCAGCACTCAGGTACCCACAATCCACCTTTCTTAAAGGGGAAGGACGGGCAGGTAACACACAGGTGCAGTGAGACTGTAGGTGTATTCTGCTCCATTCATTAAAGTACTAATACCAACCTCACTGTGAAAAAGTATCCTTGTCCTAAAAATGAATTAATTCCAGCTCTGCGTTTTCTGACTTCTAATCAATTAAATAATAGTGGAATTAAAATATTCTGCAGTTTTCTGGCAGCTGCTGGAACCGACTGAAGGATTTATTTTAGTGTTTATTTTGCAGCTAATTTACAAAGTCTCTATTAGTTCCTTTAAAGTAACAGATCAACGTTTTAGTGTCACACATCCCTTTTGTTGCTCTTTATACTTTCTGAATGCTCTCTGGCTCATGAGGGTTGTAACGGACCATCCTGGGATTGAGGGCGGTCCCGTACAGTCGGACTATCGGAGCCGTGTGGAACCAAAACTCGGAGCTAAAAGCTGTTGCTGATCCTTTAACACATCTGTAGCACAGCTGACCCTGCAGGGAATTCAACCTGCCACTGCTAATGCCTGGCTCCTCTCTCCGGGGGACGCCGCCACCTCCACTGCTGACGGCAGTGACACACACACACACACTTAATCACAGATGAAATGTGCAAAAACACACACACTACTAACGCCTTCTATACATCCGCTTAATGCCAACACACACACACACACACACAGACACACACACATTTCACAAATACCGGAAACTTTGCAGCTTCAGGGGAATTTCTTTTTTACTCCCTTCATCCAAACAGCAGCCGGAGGAAGCATCAGTCCTCAGATTATTTCCATTACTCAGCACAATTGAAGGCCTTTAATCAACACACACACACACACACACACTGTACACACACACACACACACTCACTGTATTCTGTATTTTTATCATTTCTAACAATCCTTATAATGAGTCTATTAAGTTTTAATTATCAACAGTACTAATAGTAAGAGTTGCTTCTTAACGTTATTACGTTATTGATAGGAAATATATTAGGGTGTTAGCTTGCCCAGCTAACATTACTGCACAGTTAAACCTCATGTTTCAGCACAATGTGGCTGTAAGTTATGATTATTTGGTACGTTAACTTTGCTTTTTATTTGTGACATTAATAACATAATAACAACAAATGTTTTGTTGATATAAGAAGTTTGTTTTGGGGTTTTGGGAGGTTTTTATGAGCGAGAACTTCAAATTTAAAGCTTCAGTCGGCTACGTGTCCAGTTCAGTTTCATTTTAGTTACTGAAATGCAAAAACATTAATTTATTCAGTGTAGAAACACAGAATTTAAGAATGACTTTACAACAATGAAACAATGAACATTAAAAGGTAAAAAGCAGCATTATTATTTTGATTATTTAGTATTATAGTACAGTAGTCAGTGTTGAGTTCAGGGAACAATGCGTGCAGGAGTTTACACGTCTGTCTTAAGATGCCAGCTGAGAGCCAGTGTTTGGATTATTACATCAGAGTTAAACTGATCAATCATCAGGACAAGTATTATCTGAATAATAATATCTGACTGAGTGACGACGGAGTGGAGAAACGCTTCTGGCCGCGAGTCAGTGCTGGAAGAAGTTCAGTGTTAGCTCAGTTCCCACAGATATAATATAATGCTAACTGACTACAGACAAAATTATAGTAGAATGTAGCGTTAAATGTTCAATGTGTGTGTGTGTGTGTGTTTGTGTGTATATGTGTGTTTGGAGGACGTGGTTGGGGGGTAAATGTAGTCCATGTTGGGGGTTTATGGAGACCGGTGGTGTTCATACACACACACACACACACTAACACACACTAACATGCCAGTGCGGAAAGCCCTAAGCAACAATCTGTGGTGACAACAACACGCTACCTTCAT
>JAGRRF010009836.1:1192411-1197411 GCA_019097615.1 Morone chrysops
GTTAAAGTCGTAAACACAGAGAGTCTTCTTCCTGCCTGGCACGGCAAAGTCTTATCTCCTTTTCCTGGGTCAGAAAGGTCAGAGAAAGAGGCCTTTCTGGACTCTCCTGGTGGAACAAAATTAAACATTGAGATTATTGTTGCATTAAGAGACGAATGAAATGTCTCTTGTAGATGAAGACGAGGACAAGGTCCTACAGAACCATGTGACTGTGTCCTCTCCTCAATGGATGAAGCTTGTTTGTGTTCTGCTGTCTGTTTCCTCTGAAGGTCAGTTTGGGGTTTGGAGGTTCAGGGTGAACATGAATGAACCCCCCCGCCCTGCGTACTCTCTGTTTAAATGCTCTCCTCTTTAATGACGGATGTTTGTAATTTTCCTGCTCACCTTCGCTGTTGTCATCAACAATTAATGAACTGACCTGAATGAAATAAATAAATAACCCTTTCACAATGAAAACACCGCCGGGCAGAAGAGTCGCTATATAATCTGCGACAAAAGATTATTTCATCCCGTTTTTGTTTGTCTGACCACTGCTTTTCTCTCCCGGTCCGTCCCCCTGCAGAAACATAATCATAGAACAAAAGACAAAAGGCCGAGCAGAGTTTGATTAAATCAGGACTGAATGGGATTCGGTGGGCGGCCATTGTTGGAGGCTGTTTAGAGAGGGTGTGTGTTTGTATGTGTGCGTTTAGGTGTGTAATGAGCCTGCTGTTTAATTCATTAGTGCAGCCACATCACACACACACACACACACACACACACACACACAGGTGAAACGTACCATACAGAGCTTATAATGCAAGGTGGTGCGCTCATGTTTTCAAAATGTTAAAAGAAAAGTCTGATCTCTCTGGAGTTTTCATACAAAAGACATTTCTTTGTGTCAAGTGTGAAAGTGTGCACCTGAACACAAAGCTCCAAACATGATCTGCTTTTGGGAAACGGTGCTTTTGATTAAGAAACTACGTATTCTGAATATTCATTCTGAAGGTCTTTGGGACTTTAATTTATGCGGCTCAGAGCCTCTTGGACCCATACCCTAAACCAAACAGGAAGTCGGCCATTATGAATTTAGTGATCATTTTCTGCTGCACTGTACCCCCACTATAAGAACTCACACAGTCTTACCGTGTGGCTCCGCCCCTCCTGACCTCACCTGACCCTGATTATATAATCTGTCATCAGGAACTGGCAGTGATGGTGGAATCGAAACCATGCGGCCACCAGATGACCCCCACTGCATGCTGGGAAAAGATTGTCTGAACCTGGAGACTGGCCCGGCTCTCCCGGGTCCTTAATCATGGGCCACACCAGGACCCCCGGGCTCCCCAATGGGCCACCGTATGGTCCGAGGGGAGGATCATTTATCCACACAGGCTGAGTTATTCCATTTCTTTCACTTCACTTATATTTGGCATATTCACATGAAACCATGGAATAATCTTTGATTTGATCATGTCACACTTACCCAACTGGGAGGGGGTCAAAGGTCATCTACCAACAGTCAGAGATCAACCTTGTAGAGGCGGAGCCGACTATTCTCCTGTAACATAACTGCAGCTCTCTTTTAACCTCTTTTTATTCTTCTTTCTTCGTTCTTAAGAATAACTTTGATCCAGATATCTACTTTTTACTTCACTACATTTGTAATAATATGTGATAAAATAAGAACCACCTGTCTTTGGACCTTGATGTGATGATTAAAACCGGAACAAGAGGCAGCTTCCAAAATCTAAAAAAGACAATTTACATGATGGAAAACACTACAATCTTCAACTTGCAACCTGAAGCTGCTATTCCTGTAGGTGAAAATTGAGTTTGCTAGCTTTAACAGATGTTATGATAATGACATTAACTTGTCTTTTAGCTAGTGGTCTGTTGGGCTTTTAAATTGGAGAGAGCAGTTAATCTAACGTAATTCCAACTTCAACATTAACTTTACTTTCACACAATCACAACAAACAAAATATCAAAAGTGAAAGTAACTTTCATTTATTAACCAGCTACTCTTTCACTTTTACTTGAGTAAATCTGCAGTACTCTAACACACCTCTGAAAGAGGGAACTTTTTGTGGTGATAAATTGACAAACGTCTCTCCGTTGACTATAAGTTGAAATAAGGCCAATGGGAGGGACTTCGCCTTTGTATGGTGCCACATTTCCAAAAGGGTTCCTCCGATCAGATCTTGTTGCTCAGAAACAAAAGTTTTTTTAAATCGATGGTCACAACATAAATCTACACAGAGCTGTTAAATTATCCAGGAGACTCCTGTGTCTCTCTGCTGGGGCACATTAAAAGATCATTAAAAGAAAACGTCTAAATGAATTTGGTTAAATATTTAAACTTCCAGTGACAGGATGAACTTTACCTCCCTAAAGAGCACAAAAACTAACCAAACACAGCCAACTTTACAAGCACTAACACTGTAGAGAAACTCTCTCCTCCCTCAGCAGTAATCCAGAGACCATAATTGCGTTTGGCTGCATTTGTTGTAAAAAAAAAAAAAAACACTCTGGTCTTTATTTCTTCTCATCTGCTGCTTTCTGCCTTCAGCATCGCCCTTCATTAACTCGCCTCCAAAGTAATCAACAAGGCACAAAAGGAAAAATGGCCGTTTCCACAGACGCTGAATAGACCTTAACGGAAGAGAGAAGCACTTTAGACAAACAGGAAGTGAGCGTGAACACATCCCAAACAGCTGCTCGTTTGTGTCTTCCTGCCTCTCCATCAGCACTGTCTGGTGTAATTGTTGTGTTTATGGTGACTCTTTCTCTTTGGATTTATTCTTTAACCCTGCGGCTCTTTGATTGAGCTTTCACTGTCTGGAGACGTCTTTCTACTCCCGCTGAAAACCCTCTTAAGCGATTCCTTTCATGCGTTGTCGTCTTATCGGCTCGTTCTGTTCGATTGAAGACAAAGACTCCTCTGCTTTCAGTCAGACGCCATCTTCTCTCTTCAGAGCTATCAAAGACACTTTAACTTTTATTTTTAACCGTCTTGTTGTCAAACAAAAACATCGTTCTCGTTGCATTTGGAGAGAAACACCTGCAGAGAATCTATAGCGGCTGATTGGTTCGTCTGTTCGTCCAACTGCACAGACAGAAATATCCATAACCGGATGGATTATTATTATTAAAGTTGGTTCAGACAGGAGATAAAATATAATATTTTACTTATAGAGCAATGAAATTAATAACAGGATACAGAGATAGACGTTAATTTTTTTGCACTGGCCCCGAATTTGTCTATACATTACGACATATATCCTGATATACACATTGCTTAAAGTTTGCCATTTTGAACGCACAATGTTATTTCCTTGTTGTCAGTACAGACTCTTTATGCTAAGCTAAGCTAACCATGCTAACAACAGCTGTGTACTTAATACACAGAACTAGAGATGTTTGGTTAGTATTACAAGACCTGAACATGCATAAGCGAGTCGAACGTCGGGGCCTAAAAACGTATGTGGTCGTATCGGTGCGCAGACGCATATTTGACGATACCAGAAACCACATTTTAGTCAGCACTGTAGGAATCAGTGTGTTTAACTGCTCCTTTAAGGTGAAACTCATTAAAACACATGTTAGTGTGTGTAAAATATAACATATGAGCCTGTAATGCTGACAGGTACTGCTGAGTCTCATGTTTAATAGATGGGTTTTATATAAATAGCTGGTGTGTTGTGTGACACTAACACATGTGATGTTCACATTAATCACAGTTATGTGTCATTGTTGGCTCATCCTTCCTGTATTTCCTCGCAGCTGCCTGTGAAGTGGACTCGCTGTGTTTCTTTGTCACCGTGTTTCCACAGCAGTCTTTTTTTTCTCATCTGGCTGAATTTTAATTAGCGCTACATTCTTGAAGATCCACATTTTAATGAACAAAACCTTGTGCGTGTCGCCGCCACTGCTATCGCTCCCACCGATCGCACATTAGAAAAGGAAACTTAATTAAAAAGATATCACAAAAGGCTGTCGGGCTAAACTCGCCTTTTCAATTACACTTTCTTTGTAGGTTTAAAGCTCTCAATCAGCAAATATCCCAACGGCCGCCTCTTCCTGAATGCTCGCTATCTGTGTTTTCCTGCTGACGGTTCAATGACCAGTGTGCATAATACCATGACTGTGTGTTTCCAGCAACACAATCAGTCCACTTTTATCTGCTTTCACATGTTAAAGGAAACAATCTTCAGTGTGTGATGAGTGCGTTTCCAGTGGTGAAAGAAGTACTTCATATATTGAAGGACCATTAAGGATTTCGTGACATCTAGTGGTGAAGTTGCAGATTTCAGTTCAGCCTTGGAAGCAACATGGCGGACTCCGCCAGAGGAGGCAAAAACGTCTTATTCTCAGGTAACGAAAACACAATGATTCTTATAGTCAGGTGATTTATCTCTAATGAAAACATACCTATGTATATTATATTAGATTTTTAACAATGGAGCCTTCTAAAGGTTACACTTATCTTATTACGTCATATTGTGGCGCCTCCTTCTTCCCAGGCCAGTTACTTCCTATCTTGTGATCCGAATTACTCCAAATTCTGTTGAAAGTTTAACCACATTTGGATGGAAACGTGACTGTTGAGCCTTCTTTAACTCCTAATATTCATCTAACAGAGGATTTATTTAGCCGAAAGTGTAGGGATGTTAGCAATTAGTTGTTTAAACGTTACTAATCTCAAAATCGACAGCAGAAATACTTGTTAAACTAATATTATATCTTATTAATGTACAATGCTGGTTAATGTCATCTTTCTGCAGATTCCCGTCCCTGCACCAATGCCCCCGCTGGTTTTATAAGTTATGTGATAACATTTGGTTCCTGATTTTGGATTCTAGCAGCTGATTTCAGTCCCTAATATCTAACCTCACACAGCTCATCTGTTAGAGATGGATCTATCTGGGGTAGAGAGGATGGAAGAACAGAAACTACCCAGTCTGGTGAGTTATGATGACAAACTATCAGTCAGATTATAAAACGGCTGTCAGCCT
>JAGRRF010009836.1:1202411-1207609 GCA_019097615.1 Morone chrysops
CATTTGTCTCCATTAGTAATGTAGGTTATGAGGAGAGAGCCGTGCATTGTGGGTAAAGCCCCGATGAAAACTTCTTGGAAGCCTCATACAGGGATCCAATTAAAACTCTGAGCAGCAGAGTATGAGCGAGGGAAGCCGGAGAGAGAATCCCCTCGCCGCTCCGAAACAGCTCGTACTGCTGATTTCAGCAAACACTATAAATCACACAGTCTGAGCATCGATTAGCTCCAGCCGCCATTATTCTGACTGCTACCCAACGAGCGGGGCGGGGTTACATAATCAGCTCTGAGGAGGCACAAAGCTGCTCACTGCCGCCGAGTTCCGGTCCTCATGAAGCCTTCACTAGTGAGTTATATTACACTAATGCAACATTTCTCCAAATTTATTTAAAATGTGGGAAAATAATTTATCAGAGTTAGAAAAATCTTCTTCTGTATGGTTGAATTCACTTGTTCTCTTGTATGAAACTTTACTGATCTCCACTTATTTTTGTTTTTCTTTAACTTTATAACTTGTTTTTCTGTTCCAGTGGACTTAGAATATTCATAGGTCTGTTTTCATTAGTGTATAATCACCTGAAAAAAAGAGTCAAATAGAAATACTATACAAATAAAACTGAATTAAATATCATTAGCTTTCTGCTTCGTAGCATGACCACCATGAAATAATCTTCTAATAAGTCGTATCTGTGGTTCGTCCTATTTCCAGGAGTGAACAATGTTTCCATTATGGGATGTAGATGATTCTTCCAGGTGTTAGGAAGGACCTCAGGTGTGATGATAATGTGCTTCCGTTAGTTCCTGATAATGGACACCTGATTGTGAATTATTCATTGCTGTATTAATATTATCTCTCTTTTCTTGCTCTTTGTGTGTCCTGATTTCTTTCTCCTGTGAAGCACTTTGAGCTGCTTTGTGTTATAAAAAAAAGGTTCTGTATAAATAAAGTGTATTAGTATTATAAGCAGTAGCAGTAATATAATCTTAGTTCTGCATTGGTTTTCTGCTCATACAACATTTAAAAACAATTGCCTTACAGGGAGGACTTTGTGCACGCTGTTAGTTCTCCAGTTTGTTTGTGTCAGTGTGGACATTGTACCTGCTGATAATGTGTATAGATCTGACCATAAAGGTGTGTGTGTGTGTGTGTGTGTGTGTGTGTGTGTGTGTGTGTTTGACGACCCCCTCCCCGCTCTGACAGACCGTTGTGTCGCCCCACCAGCTGACAGGTTCAGCTTCCCGCTCAAAGACGAACCCCGAACAAGGACGAAGAGTCTTCCCGCTTTAATCTTCCTGCGTGTCGTCCCCGGCGCTCGCAGATTGAGCAGATCTGCGGCGACGGCGTCACGGCGAGCTGCAGTCAAGCGTGGACGATCCCCCTCTGAAACATACTGTAGGTTAGCGTGCCAGCGTGTGGGATTACTGTCCCTGGTTGTCAGATATTTGTTCCTGCTGTGTCGGACACAGAGAGCGAGCCCATCCATCAAACGACACAGAGGAAGAAATAAAGATCATAAAGAGAAGTTTAAAATTAAAAAATACTTTTTTATTTTAGGGAAATGCAAATATGGAAACTACTTTTTAAGTTCAAATTATAAAATAATAAATATGTTCTGTGTCATGAGCCGGCTCAGGAAGGGAGACACAGCAACATTTAAACAGAGAAACTTTATTACACAATTTAACCAAATTAAGTCAAATTAAAGTTGCCAATAAACCAAATTTAAGAAGTTATAACTCATTCAAACAGGACATGTATGTGCAGTAAAGTCAGGATTAACTAAATGAAAACTAAAAGCAGGTTTCTGAAGGGAGAGCAGAGAGTGAAGTATAGCCGTCAGTCACCTGCAGAGAATAACTGAAAAACCTTTTAGAAAAACAGAAAGAAAACAGAAGAAAAACATATAAAATAAGTAAAATGCATCAAGAATGATGGATGGAAAATAAAGATGTAACAGTAATTCCATATAAACTGTCTCTACTCAGTGTCACAAGATCATGAAGTAAAATAATCATTTAAAAACATTTTACTCTTTAAATCAACTATTGGCCGTCTCCCTCCAGCGCCAACATGATGTCCAAATACAATAGAATCTGGTCTGAAAGGGTTTAGTTTTAAGAAACATATCTTTTCTAGTTGTTTTATATCAAGTTAAACCTTCATATACAATTAAAATCAATTCTATTTTTAAACATGTATTTTGTTTGATGCTAAATAATGACAAAGGTCAATACATGCACACATCACAACAGAGGAAAGCAGACAACAAAGATTTATAAAAACTGTATGTGTTGTATTTGTTGAGTATGATGTTAATAATGGAAATAGAATCAACACTTTGTTGTAGCACCTGAACGTTGCAGTGGACGTCCTCTCAGACAACAGGACCAGCAAGACAATCTGAGTTTCAGACCCCTGAGTTAATGAAGAATCTGACATGAAATTGTTGTTATTTATTTATTTTTTTAATGTTTCCAGTTATTTGATTTTTAATCACAAATTAATTAATTAATTATTATAATTATTTATTATAATAATAAATGGCACAAACTGACTTTAACTGTTTGAGTGTTGAGATGTGTTCACTAGTGTTTATATTTTGGGGCAGAGGGCGAGTCAGCGGCATCATTTGACGGGGTGAAGGTTGAGATCAGGACTCTGTACAAACCAAAGCAGGACCACATAGTAACCCGTGTCAGTCCTGTAGCGCCGAACACCAACTTCAAGATCTTTATAAATGCCGTTGGTTCAGCAGCTTCCTCAGTGTGTGTGTGTGTGTGTGTGCTGTAACATTATGAGACCTCTGAGGGGGGAACAGCGTGTATCAATCTGCAGAAACAGAGCGGAGTCGAGACCGACCGCTGTCCCTTTTTTCTGCCGGCGCCGCCGCCACCGAGTGATGGGACCGGTGGCGTGAATCCGTTGACAGGTCAATTATTCCCCCAGCTGAATTACAGCATGTAATATCTAACCCAGCAGAGGGAGCAGAGATGGAAACACCCCGTGGGTAAAATATGCCACTTCCTATATATTGAGTCCCCCCTCCTCCCCCTCTTCCTCCTCCTCTTCCTCCTCCTCTTCCTCCTCCACTCACTCCTGGATCTGTTTCTCTCTGTGAGGAATGACCCTCAAACCTTCATAAGTCAGCATCGTTGTTGCTGTTTGTTGTTTGTCGTTTTTCTTATTTTATTTCAGGCCTCGGCTCGCTGAGCGGTGTGTAACACTGCTGCAGGTGGACGGGGTCAAAGGTCACAGGAAAAACAATAATAAAGGAGAAGGGGAAACGGATGGAGGGATGTTGGAGATCAGAAAATGAAGAAATACAGAAACTGTAAAAAAAGTTATAAAACAAACAGATTACTAAAACATACAACAAAGAATTTTTAACTTCTTACAGAGAAATTCTTCACAAACACATTTTTATACATAATTCTATACTTTTGTTAAAATAATTCAATTTTTTAAAATTTAAAATATTGAATTATACATATTATCATTTAATAAATATTAAATTATGAAATACTGATTGTCTTTGTAAAACTTAAAGATTCAAGTTTTCCTAAAGAAGATGTTATTAATTTAAAACTTTACAGTGAATGAAACTCAATAAACCAACCATCAGAGAGAAGATTGGATGATTCTGTACAATTTCTATTAATGATTCCCCTTGAAATCAATGAAAGAAGGCGGCAGAAACACTACTGCTTTTGTCCACAGGGGATGCTACAATCAAGCTAGCTGAACTGAAATGTGTAATTACAATTCAAGCAACAATAAATCTCTACAATTCCAGATTTTCTAGGACAAGAAAAGTCAAATATATAAAAACAGAAATAACATGTTTGAAAAAAAGTGATTCAGGAAAACATTTTAGGCCACAAATATAAAAAAAATGTGAAGAAAAAAAACTACATCAATTTATAGACGACAGTTATGTTACTCATCCTCTTCCTGTGAAAAGACATCAAACATCTGTCAAACTGCAGTTTGAACAATGTGGCTGTTTACCAGCAATACAGGCTCTAATGAAACAACTAACTAGTTGCATTATGGGAAATGTAGGATTGTGTTTTTGGACTACAAACCAGGAGATCATTGGACCGTTCTCTTGGAATAAAATATTAAAAATGATAAAATCTTCTGACAAACATACACTTTACAAACATTATTGAATAAATCCTGTTAATATTAAAAACAGCAGCTGTGCTCAAAGCTGACATCAAAAACAACTCGACTTCTAAAACTCTTCCAAAGTCACCGTCTGACCGCAGACAGTTTGAGGGGTTCGGCATGGTTTCCCAGGTAGGACGGGGGTGAAGCCGGGCGGAGGCGGCTATGTTGGGGTCAATCTGTCCAGCTGGGAGGAGCTGCTGGCCGAGCGGCTGACAAAAGCTTCAGATGGTACGATTATTATTTATTTATTTATGTTTTTTAATTCCTATCACACCTAAACTGACGGCCTGTAAAAACGGTTTATATACAGAGATTATTGAAATATTTTTAAAGTAATTAAGAATAAAAACATTAATTTAGACCTTTAATTATATTTTGTAGCTATAAGATAGCAAATACTAAGTATAGCGCTCATAGCAGGTAAAATATTTAAGGTGGATTGCACTTATTGTGTGTTAATATTAAAATCATTTCAGCGTAAATGTTTGCTTGTTAGCCACATGCTAATTATCTTTAACCACCAGCTAGCTGCCCCCTAACCATTGGCCGTGAGCATCGTCGTCTTGTTGACCGTAGGACTGCCGAGTTTCAGTGGCTAAAGTTAAAAATGTGACCTCGGGAGTTTGAGAAAGAAGAGGTTCAACGAGCTCTTTTCAAAATGTCTCCTCTCCAATTAACATGGGAGTAGATGGGGCCGTGAGAGGTTGTTGCTGGCGCAGCTGTGCGTTTCCCGCCAAAACTATTTGTCTGACAGCTTCAGCAGTGGTATCACTGCGACCCCAACAGATTTACCTACGTTTCTATCTATAAATTATTTCTGTAGAGTGAGATTTGTGGTCTTGAGAGCAGTTTACAAATTTATTTTTCGACAAATTTTTCCCTCTCGCTCCACTCTAAATGAAACGGCAGTTATTGTCGGTTGAACATTCTTCCAATACACACCCATTCATTTTTTGTGCCGGTTTTTGGCGATTCATCGGCAAACCGTTTGGCGAAACGCTTAGAAAAGTCATAGCACTAATGTC
>JAGRRF010009836.1:1289459-1301442 GCA_019097615.1 Morone chrysops
GAGACATTAATGATGTGCTAGAATAAATAAAAGTTTTTAAAAAAAAGAAATGTTTTAAGAAGTGGTTTAACAGATTTCACTGATTCACCAGCCTCAGAGCGAAGCCACAGGCACAAGTATTTCTATGTACAAGCATACATACATTCGTGTTCATTAGTGTGAAAGAAACTGGTCCACTTTTATACTCTGTTTCTTCATCTCTCACTCTGTAAGTTATTCTCTTCCTCTCTGAGATTTCCTGTATTGTTCCGTGTCACCCTCTGGCCACTGCATGAATATTTCTCTAGCTCTGCCCCTGCTTACGGCCGTGTAACAGCTTGAAGGGGAACTCCACTGACAGTGTGTGTTTCCAGGTGTTGGGGAGTATTACAGCACAAGTGAAACAACTTGTAAATGGCCTTTAATGTCTCCCCACGGAGTCTAAAGAAGTGAAGCCCATTATCCTTCCCTCTTCCACTCCACTCCTTCTTTCAGAGGCTGTAGCAGGGTCTGTTTTAAAGTAGTTTTAATCTGGAACAAACCTTCAGTTTGTGTTGTTCAAAACTTGTCAGTAAGATTTGGATAACTTTGATCCACAAAAACAGGATTATCCTGATCCCAACAGGGGGTAGGATTCCAAGGGGGATTCCAGGAAGAAAATGTAGTAAAACTTTAAAACTGGACAAATAATACATTTATATCATTTAGTGTATATACTTTTATTTATATTTTGCACTTTGATCCAGATTAAATGTTTTGAACAACTGGCCCAGAGTGATGCGTAAATGCTAGCATGTTGGGAAAGGAGATAAATTGGATTGAATAGATTGGATTGGATAAATGAAGCTCCAACGTGAGGCTGAATTTTGGCCATACCTGGCATTTTCAGAGGGATCCTTTGACCTCTGACCTCAAGATATCTGAATGAAAATGGGTTCTGTGGGTACCCACAGTCTCCTCTTTGCAGAAATGCCCACTTTATACTAATCCCGTGTAGTTTTTGTTTCACTAACAGTATAGTCGTTGTAGTTGTTGTTTGTTCCACTAACAGTAGTCGTTTGTTCCACTGACAGACTAATGCTGTCAGTGTCTGACAGCATTATGGAAAGGATCCCTACAGAGATAGACCTTTGGTAGAGAGTGATAGTGATATTACGGCTGTTTGTGGTTAAACTAGACTCCAGAGACACAAACACTCAATTTACAGATAATCATAAAACATGACAGAAACAAAATAAAACTCACCAAAAGCGTCTGCGTTAGTGTTTCCAACAATCACCAACTCTGGTTTGGTGGAAATAAATCCTTAATTCATTTAAAGAAACTGTAGGCAGGGACGTAAGATTTTCTGCTTTGAATCAATTTGTTCTCTTGAATTGTCTCGACGTTTATTTCTTTGTATGTCTATAATCCTCATTCAGAGGTCTTTTATGTCTTTTTATACATACTCAACCCCAAATTTAGCCCCTGGAAGTTCAGGCAGGGTGAAGTGACTCTGTAGGTTGAGCAGTGTAATTATCTCCAACTAGCAGGGAGCGTTCTCGGTTTGATTTCTGTTTCTTTTCCTGCAGAAGCAGAAAGAAAGCTCTGTGTCTGTAAAAGCACATATAAAGCTGCTGATTAGCCGCCTGGCTGTTAATTCCTGTTGACACCATATAGGGGTTATTTGCAGCAGCCGCTCCGGCCTGCAATGACTGTACCTCACACAATGAGCAAGTGACATTTTAATGCGGTGGATATATCAAAATGGCCAATGTTTTATTAGCGGCCTGCCATCGGCTGCAGGTGAAAGCTGCTTTTATTGGAGCCCTTCCCTCCTCTCCCAGCACTCTGTGCAGAAATAAATGAAGGTATTAACATTAAGCACCTCTCCCATCGAGGTGCCGGGTCCCCTCGCGCCCACCATTATGTCCTCCAGTCAGGATTTACCCACACGGCCTCTGCTCGCAGCCAGGTGAATCAGATCCTTCCTCACTTACAGTTACAGCTGGTTTTTGTTCACATTTCTGGATTTTGTTTGAATCTGAGGTGATGTTCAGGGCGTCACCCAGCAGCCCGACAGCCTGCCGCAGCAATTCAGGTGAGAGCGAAGAGAAAACAGAGAGAATGAACAAACTTTCAGGAGTCATTGAACATGTCTGGTTTGCTTTGAACCTATCATGAAGTCAGCCATCGGTTTGTCTCGTTTTGAAGCCTCTAATTTGGCGTTATGGTCGTTGCCATGACGGTTTGTTGGACCCAGCAGAGGTGACATACTGCGAGTTGAGCTGCTCTCATTGGCTGCTCTTGGTTTGGAAACAATGGCGGAAAAGTTGCTATTATTAGAATTATTGTTGTGTTCTTAATTAAATATCAACTTGTTCCAATGAGAATAATATCTCACTGTTTGGAGGATAAATGTGTTTAAATCATACACATTTGAATGTTCCCCATCTTCACAACTAGAAACACATATGTTTTGTGCACAATGATAAAATGGTAAAGTTTGCGGAAAAGTTGTGGTGATTGGACAAAATTTCTGTGTGATAATAGATGAGTGAGTTTTAGAGTAAATTCAAACTCTCCTTGCAGTCAGTTGTTCCTACAGTTGGATGTTTGAGCTTCACTGTGCAGAAAGATGTAAGTACAGAGTTTAGTACAAAACAAATGACCAAATTACAGATGTGAAAGAGTTGATTGTAAATATCCCATCCTGGTCTTTTATGCGGTCCCACTCTTCACACCTCTATTGGTGGAGAAACTGGCAGAATGTCGAAGAGCACTTGAGAGTATTTTCCATCTCATGAGTCTTTTCCTGTTTTTGATAATAATCTGGATATGATGCTGTCACATCGGGCTGATGTCTTTTGACAGCTGTCAGGTGACGTCTCCTTTGCTTCATTCCTGTCCAACAGATCGAGTGTCAGCAGCTGACAGCTCCACCTCAACATTAAAGTTTGTGAGCGGCTGTCATCTGAATCTACCCGAGGAAAGGAGATAATATAGATGGACCAGAAATCTCTGCTGATTGGTGGCGTCAATTGCCACTAGATATCGCACTACAGCACCGGCATGTCAGACCAAAACAATAGGTGCTACAGGCAACTTCACAATCACAATGGGCTGCTATGTAAAACTAGCTAACCAACAACAGAGTACCCAGAAACAGCCGTAATATCACCATTACTCGCACAAGACTCCATAGACAAAAACACTAATTTTACAATCATCGTCAGAATGCAACTTCATTCAAAGTGGACAGAAACAAAATAAAACTCACTCTGGTTTGGTGGAAATAAATCCTTAAATAGCTGACAATTAATTAGCTGATAATTAAACATATATATGAAATAAACAGACTCCTTCCTGTTGAAGCTGATGAAATCTGCTCAGACGTAAACTTTCTGTAGCACCCGAGTTTCCTGAACTCTCAGCAGCTTATTAGATGAGCTCCAGGTCACCCAGACAGCCTGTCTTGTGTTGTCTCAGCTTATGGGGCTTGTAAACACAGTCAATAGCTGTAGCTAAATCCCAGCAGGGGTGGACTGCGAGTTGAATCACAGCACTCCGCCTCCAAAATGGTTCAGCACCTGCCCAGCTGTGAGCGCAGATGTAAATATGTAAAGAGCAGAAGAGGGCGTCTGCTTATCTGCAAACTAATTACACATGTGTGCATACGAGAGACTGTATATATCCTCTCTCTCTGCAAACATATCAGATATTCATATTTAATTTGATTTGAAGTTTTATTTTCATGAAACAATTAAGAAAAGGTTTCTCAAGCAAATCAACTCATTTAAAAAATGTATTCTATTTTGAGGGATTGTAGTGCAATTTGCAGATAAAGACTAGAACTGTTGCAATGGCTGAATTTCTTACACTGTTTTTTATTAAAATAAGGTTTTTGGGACCAAAATCTTTGTAGGAAAATATATAGGCACATCACACAGAAAATAGATAAAGCCGTATTTTTCCCAAACCCAGACATATTAATATATAAATATTGTAATTTGAGAAGTTCTGTGCATAAGTTTCTTCAGTTTTTCTACAATTGACTCTCCAGCAGTTGTCAAAACCTTTTTCCTGAAGGGAACCGTATCTGCATAACACTAACAGTAGAGAGCAGCTGATAAACTGTACAATTACCAGAAACAGTGAACATAGTATGATGAACTTTTCCGTTAGGCCGATATCTCAGCCTTTGGTTGGTTGTGATGGCCGAGCATCAGGGAGAAGAAAACAGTGAATTTGTCAAAAAAAGAAGCCTACTAAGTCTGTATGTGATACAGTCACTTAAATCTGTTTTATTGTGAAGTTATCATTTTGTGTGCGTTTCCTGTTTAATTTTGTACTTACCTCTCCCTTTTGTTTCAGATCCCTTCACTTCCTGTTAGTAACAGTTTGCCTGTGTCTGATTAACCACTCATATACACTGAGTATAAAGTCATTGTTTCCTCCCTTCAGTTCATCTTTGTCTTTCTAGTCAAGCGTTCCAGCACTCTGTGTTTCATGTATCCTTTTTGCTTTCTGCCTTTTGCCCATTTGGACTTGTTTGCTTGATCATCTGTGTACCAGACTCTTTAAGTAAAATTAACTGTTTATTCAACTGAACCCTTGAGTCCTGGTTTCTGGTACAGTAACAGAATGATTGTTCAAATGATAAAAAAAATAATACAGACAGAATTGTATAAAAAGTTCCTTAAACAGGTAATAATCTGCTCAAAAATCACTCGTTTTACATACACTTCCTGCAGTTACTGAGTTCACTGTCGGGCTGATTGTACAGTTTCTAAAATAATATGAACATGAATATAGTCAGCGGTTGTCAGTTTACTAAATGATAGAAAAGGGGTCCCTTAAGTTGAAAGGTTGTGAACCGCTGTGTTACACCATCCTGTATTTAAGACCTTGTGGACTCTCTTTAACCCCCCCTTTGTCAAAAAACAAAAACTAAACATCAGCCTCAGTTGTGCTACCTGTCATTCATAATTGATAAACTCAGTTTTAAGATTCTTTATATCTGGTGTTCAGGAGTAGTAACGTCCACCTGGTGCAGTTGAATAAAGGGCAGAAGAGTGCGAGCGTCCAGATGTGCCAAGCGGCTGCTGACGGCGGCCTTCTTGTGTTGTGGATCTCACGCTGGCGCTGCAGATGCCCTTTGTTGTCGCCTTTTAGCTCGGCACACTGGGAGCCTGACACTTAACAATCTGGAGCTCATAATGCACGGCGAGGAGCAGCACTCGTCTCCCAGCATGCTCTCTGTGTTCTTTCCCCCTGCTCCGGTCCGCGCCCTGGAGGGACGGGATAACGATTTATAGAAAGAGTCATGTTGAGGTTCTGTGTTTTTATCAGCACTCGTCTTCAGAACTGAACTCGGGCTGCAGATAGTGTGTCGGTGAGGTTTCTCCTCGCTTGGTTGCACGTTTCTTTCAGACTTGTAAAGGCGTCAAGGAAGTTTTTTTCAAGTTTGATGGCAGGAAGAAGAAAAAAAACATGTCCAAAGTTTCAGCTGAATTGCTGAATAAGTCAGAAATTTTGATTTTGGTTTGCTGTATTGTGCGGCATGATGGAAATGATCCCTTTGGTGTCTCCACATTGTACAGTTTTTTTCTCCGGGCATGAAATGGCACATTTCATGCTGCCAGGCTTTGTAATGGCACAGATGTGCTGAGGTTTGAGTCGCTCTAACGCACCCCGGCAGAGGAAAAAAAAAAAACAAGTGAGAAGAAAAGTGTCCTGCTTCTGAAAAGTTGATGACATGTTCGGCTCGCTTGTCTGGGAGAGTGGCAGCTACGCATTCGAAGCTGTCAGGTTGTTCTTAGACAGCGAGTCAAAACTCTCGCAGAGGCCCAGTTTGATTTCCTGAGAGTTTAGATCACATCCCGTCAACTCACCAGTTACAGGCGTCATCTCCTGTTTGGTTGCAGTCAGATAAAACCAGAGGAAGAAAAGAGAACGCAACAACAACAGCTCCTTCTGGTCCAAAAGGATCTTTATCATCTGAGTCAATATTAAAAGGAAATATAATGTGAACATACATGCAGCCTTTTACATTATCTTCCTCTGTTCCATAGAGCTCCATTGGTAGTCCTTCTGCCCCAAATAGTCAGTAGAGCACCAAATGTGGATTCATCCACCGCCCAAAAGCGCTCTTTCAACCTCCACTACTAAGCCAACTGTATGAACTGGGCTTCATAATTACTGTAAATGTAAAGACATGAAGGTGGTATCCATTCTCTCATTGAGCTCTCAGCAAGAGAGGAAATAAACACATTTCATAAACCAGGTGGATGGGTCACACCTGCAGTATCCAGTACAGTGTAATATCACAATCTATTGTACTGTAAGTGACCATGATATAAAAGACATAATGCTTCCAGGTGTGCTGATATAGACAGAAATGCACTCTCAGCATAAGGGCATTATTACTTTTGTTGTATATTAACTGTGAGGCTTTATTGCTTAAATCCTGAGGACTCTTTTATTCTTCTTAATGGTTCAGCAGTGTTTTAGTTGAGGTGTTTATTTAGATATAAAAGAGCTCAGTATTCTGAGATCTTCTGTGGTAAAACCGCCGTTACATATGGAGAAGTAAAAGCTGTCTGCAGAGCCTCCTCACTTCTGACATTGATTCACACTACAGAAAGCCGTTTAATGGACTCTTATAGACCCCCGAAAACTGAGCGCAGTCACGTCCGCAGCAGACATTAATCCATAAACTCGTACAGTATGTAATTTTACGCTTCACAGTAATTTCATGTCACGGTGACTTTAATGGTTCTAACAGATAAACAGAAGTGAACGCTGCTTTTCTCACAGCTTACGGAGGTTTGAGCTGAAGCCATTTGTGCATCCGAATTTAAATCCCAGACGTTCTAAAGAGACGTAAAGAGAGATAAGACTGGAGGGATGATTAGGGATTTTCCCTTTTGGTAATTAAACGATGTCATTACTTACTTAGGATCAGATTAAGCCAAGGACTTTTCACACCACTTCTGGGAATCTTCTGCATCTGGCTGCTGACAAACTCAGAGCACCGACACAAACAGAAATCGATTGCTGCTTAAATCAACTCTGGTTGTAAATGTGTCTCGTGAAGAATATGCTGAGCTGTTCAAACTTTCTTGTTTCAATCTGCAGCTAAAAGTTAATTTCAGACATGGAGACACAGACAAGTTTTCCCTGATGCTGTCGATTAAAGCTGCACAGTGTGAAAGGAAACAGTGAGAGGCAGAGAAAAGAAAGAAAAAGGTCGGAAGTGAAGCAGATATTTCCTGATTTTGTCCCCAGAATGGCTCATGCTTCAATAACACTGGATCCTACATTTCCCATAATGCAAATTGTTGTGAGAGCCTCCCTGCCTGTTTACAGGCTGAGTAGAACTCAATATCTTGAGTCAGGGGTCAAATACTTTAGTCCAAGGGCCAAAACGTTTCTAAGCAGACAATGTGGGGGCCAGACAACTAAATAAATAAACAAATAAATTGAATGAATTCAGGCCCAAATAAGCCTGTTATTGTTTAATATTTTCACTTTCTTACAAATTAATTTTATATTTATTAGCTTATATCCGTGTGAACAGACTCACTAAGGAGTGATGGTTGTATGTATAATATATGTATGTATAAGTGCACGGGTGTACTACTAATTAGAGACCAGAGAACAAAATTCTTGGATAGATGAAAAATTTCAAGTTAAAAGTCAACTTTCTTAGATTTGAAGATTTGTGTCAGTCGGAGCCAATCGGCTTGGAGACAGAAAGTTGGACAGTACTGGGAGACATGCACATGGGATGATACAGAAAACAAATAACACCAGATGGATTTGGTGATTTATTCATTCATCTTACTGCTGATTTGTCCTAACTGGATTTAAATGTTTCTCTTTTTAACCAGTACAGTAAGAGTCCTGACGGCTGAATTTACAGCAGCCAACACACTCTCCCATTCAGGGTGAGATGACAGCTGGATTTTTACATAAAAATCTGGACGGGCGCAGCTCTAACAGACTGTCGAAGCTCAAAAAATAAAAGAGTTGAAGCTTCTCTGGGCCCCGCTGTGAACGCAGGTTTCAGCCAAACAGCTGCCAGGCCGGCGCGCCTCGGCGTCCGAGGCCAGTTTTTCCATTAGCACTGGATGTTAGTGAGGCGTAACCGGCGGTGACGGCTGCTGTTGGCATCACCACGCGTCCACTCGCTGTATCCCGCACACAGGAAAACAGGAAATGCAACAGGGAGTAATGTGGAACAGATTTGAGTAGTGTGCAGCCAGCTACCTCTCTGTGCCAACCACAGCGGCCGACAAATGGAAGACAAAAAGAGATGGACAATATAGGAGCATAAAAAAAAAAACACATGATAAGGTATAAGGAACAGAAGATCCTCTTGTATAGATAGTGAAAATGAAAGATTACATCAGTCCACCAATCTGTTCATTTGTCTTTAGGATGCTAATTAAAGCTGGACCGTTACGAGCCAGGCACTGAGGATCGATACCAGCCCCACCACCCTGCAGAGGGGCTAGCAAGGGCCGGGGGAGGGAGGGAGAGAGTGAGTGAGAGAGTGTGTCTGCCTTCATTTATTGAATTTCCACTTGCTTTACAACACGGCGCTAAGCAGAGGCACGAACAGCCTGCAGCTGCTAACGGCTAACCAGCAACACACGCTCTCTCACTAGTGATGCAACTCTTTCATAATCTTAACCAGAAAACACACCTTTACTTTTAAAAAGCTCCAGTGTGTAGGGTTTAGTGGTGTCAGCGATGTAGTTGCAGATCGGAACTCCCTCACTTCATCGCTAATTTGACCACTCTGGAACTACATAATCCCACTGTTTTCTATCTCTGTCACTTTTGTCATGTTTTTATATATTATATTGTATTATTCTTGTTGAACCACTGTACTGATGATTTGTTATAACCTGCCCAGAGACACGAATGAAAATTAGCTTATTAGCTAAGTCTGTCACATTTACATTCAAGTGTAAACCACGTAATGTCCATTAGCAGCCATCAGACCCCGGGGACCGCGACAGGTGATTCGGCCAGTGAAATTGAATCTTCGAAGTCAGCTGTTTTTTTCCAGGAAGTGAAACCTCAGAGGCCGTTTTTCGTTTTTTGGAGGACGCAGCGGCACGTTACAACAGAAACACCCATCAGCCAGCAGCTTCAGTCTATTTTATTACAGTTAATTCATGTATTACTTTCATTACAGCTTTTAGAATTTGCTTGGACACATTTTGACTCTTCAATTTTCATTTCAGAGCATTTCCAAAATGCTCTAAAAACATGAAAAACATCCAACAAAAGCAAATATTTGCATAAAATTTCAGTTTCAGTTTTTCCTTGATTGACAGACACGCTTAATGAAACTGGGATCCAGTTGATCCTCATCAGCACTTACGTAGCACAGCCAAAGTCTTGGAAAATGTGTTCACTGGTTTCACCCTTTTTCAAAATGCAGATGTCATCCCAAAAAACTTCAGCCGATAGAAATTACTTGCATAATTATGATTCTCTAACGCCCAAATTCCACCGCACACGGCCACAACACATTCCGGGCTCCGCCACGGTCGCCGTGCCAAATTCTGGGGTAATGCAGTGGTTTCCAGCCTTTTTCCTTAAGGGACCCCTTTTCTGTCACTGAGTAAACTGCGACCCCGACAAAGTGACATAATCTGTGTAAAATGAGCAATTTAGATGAATTTTGAGCAGATATTTCCTGTGAATATATGATATTTTAGGAACATTTTATACAATGCTGTGTCTGTTTCATGTATTTTTTCATTTCAAATCCGAGTTAAGTCTCTGATCACAGGCTTAATATTATTATTATTGGCAGAGTTTAGATCTTAAACAATAATCTATAATAAAATTTAAAGAATTTTAAAATATCTTTTTTGTTTTTTGTATTCACAGAAATGAAGGAAACTCTGAGGTAGAGGCCTAAAGTGAATACTATTTATGTTTTCTTATAGTGTTGTTTTTGGTGGCCTGTTTTAATTTTAGTTTTAGTCTAGTCTTTGTGTCAAACTGTCATTTTAGTTTTTATTAGTTTTAGTCACCTTCATACTCTTTAGTCTAGTCAAGTTTAAGGACAAGTTTAATTTTAGTCTTATTTTAGTCAGAATTATCCATGACTATTTTCGTCTAGTTTTAGTCGATGAAAATTGATGACATTTTAGTCTAGTTTTAGTTAATGAAAATTGTATTTTAGTCTCTTTTTAGTAATGCTATTTAACCCAGTTAATAAAGTACAAGTACCTAATATAGTATAGATGTCTGTGTAGTGCCCTGATGCAGCCCCGAGACTCAGGAAACAATATTGCAAAACAATAATAGCAAGATGAAATAACGTTATAACATTTCGTCTCATTGATATTTTAGCCGTTTTTATTTTGCAAACCACATTTAGTCCCGTTTTGATTTGTCAACAATATTTCATTAGGGTTAGGGTTATAGTTTTCATCACATGACCATCATTTTACATGGCGTCTCGTTTCCATCATGTGATAAAGGTTCGTTGGCGACGATTTTTAGTCATAATTTTCGCAACACTATTTTCTTACACCCATTAAAATCAAGAAGACCCTGCAACCCCCCATAAAGCTTTGGCGACTCCTAGTGGTAGTCCCAACCCCTAGGTTGGGAACTAGTGCTCTAATGCACAACTCTTCAGTCCTTATCCATTTGTGTTGCTGTTTGCAGGCAGGGATCAAAAAGGCCAATAGGCACAAAGCCTTTTATTGTGCCTGAGTATTTCTGACTTTGGTTAAAACATTTTTATTGGCTCTTTGGTAAAGAAGGAATTGTACTATTGAGCTATTGAATTTTGAATGAATGTCCTACTTTGTCTGGTCTAGGTGCTCACTGTAGCTCTCACATGTCAACGACAGTTCATGGGCACAGAAAGACCTGCACACAAGAACAAAACGAATAAACTTTTAGAAAATGTCTCTCAGTATTACATCTTACTCAGGTGTACAAAGTGCAGCAGGGTTTGTTATCCCCAGTATGTTTGTTATCCCCTGTCAAGTCACAGTGAGTCAGGACATGCAAACAAACTATATGTATACAAATATATATGTAAAAGATGAAGAGTGTAACTTGAAATCCTGAAATCTAATTAAGTCCCCACAGCAGGAGCTAACATTAGCACGCCTGCAGCTAGCACCACAGTTGAATCCGACGAGACTTTAAATCAGTCAGACATCTTCAGGTAATTAATAACAGGTTTGTCACTGCATTGGTTGACGGACGAATCAAAGCCTAAGTGAGTTACTATGGTTATGGGGATGCTATATATATAAGTTAATATGCTTATTTTCATGAACCGGCTCAAAGTTCAGACAAGACAAGCGAGACCGCACAGATAATTTATTATATTAATTTATTGAACCAATATTTAACTATACAGTATAACAGATATGTACATGAGTGTTGTCAGTATGTAGTGAGTGTGTGCGTAGGGAAAAAAGTAATGTGAACAAATCTATAAACCCAAAACACAAACAAACCCGCTGGCTGGGAGGAGAGAGACACACACTGAACAACTAGAGTGGGAGGGGGTCATCACACTATTCATCATCAAGAATGTAACTGAAGATCCCCTGGTTCAGTTTGCTCTCCAGATTTAGGCTCTGAGGTCTGGAGGTCTGCGAGAGTGCTGATCAACTGATTATTAATGATTATTATGTAGCGTTCTGTGAGAAGAAAACTTCAGTATGAAACCAGCAGTAGATTTACAGGGAAGTATCACAGTGTACAAGCACTGAGAGGAGTTTGGACTACAAATTAAATTATATTTTGGTTATTACAGAGAAAGTATAAAGTATCAGAAAAAGTTAATAGTACCAAATTCTAGGTACCAAGGACCAGTGTGTAGAATGTGATAGGAAGTAAAACAAACTCAACTTTGTAAGTAAAAAAAGAATTCTTGTTTTAGTCATTTTAAGTGACACTGACTTAATTTTGTAATTTTTATTCTTTAACAAAATGGGGTAAAAAAAAAAAAAAAGAAAAAAAAAAA
>JAGRRF010009836.1:1318200-1337298 GCA_019097615.1 Morone chrysops
GTTGAGGGCTTGGGAGTTGGGTGACGTGAACATTTCGCGTCGTGGTCCACACGTGTTACGACGGCATGTGACGCGGCCGCGGCACGCCCCGAGTCGCGTGGAGTGCGAGGTCCCGCCCAACGCTGCTTGCAGCTTTAATTTAATATGAAATATCCATAAAATATGTCATTGGTGTCCATCATGTACTAAATAATAAAGAAGACACATCATGTACAATATACAATGAGTTTTCCTAAATAGTAAAATCCCAATATATTTAATCGTAACCCGAGTATATCACTATAATCTTACAGCCCTAACAGTACCACTGCCGCATGGTTTCTGTTGTCTTCCATCATGTAAAGGAATGACTGATCGGAACAAAGCAGTTTTGAAGAGGCAGTTATGTTCTTCTTAACTGTTAGATTTGTCTTTATATCTGCTTCACCAATTACAATTTTGTAGATATAATTAGTTTTTGCTTTGTTTAGTTTGGATTTTTGCTGGATAATAAAGAGTGTAATCAGCAAAACATTGAAAAATAAATCGACAGAGAGCGTCTCTGGTGTATCGACATGCATAACGCTCTCAGTATAAACAGTCGGGATGAAAACAAGCACATCTGTAACCTCCTTTTCTTCTTCTTCTTCTTCGTCTCCCTGTTGGACGCCCGCCGGCAGCTGGAAGCTGATGACCATGATCCAATAGAAATCCCAGCGGCAGGTCTCAGTCTTCATATTTCAAACCCAGCAGAGACTGATGGTGCGATCTGGAGCGGGCCATTTGTTCAGCGGGGGAGAATATTGGAGGCAGGAACAGCGTCCTTATAGAACATAACACACACCGATAATTATCACGCCGGTGAGCCAATAAGAGCCAGAGCGTTTCTTTACTGAAGCTAAATCATTTTAATTATGAAGACAGTGGAAATCAATATGTTGTCTGTACATGCACTCACACGCTGCGGGAAGTCAGATATCCAATTATGCTTATCTTATTGCTGTGATTAACAGTGAGCAGTTTGACCACACAGGAGTCGGTTGTTGTTCACTGCAATAAAAACCTCCAGCTTAAAAGCCCCAGTCAGTTATCCAGATATAAACAAAGTGCTAGCCCCATTAGCAAACACAAGAATTACACTTTTTAATCCTCTAAATTGATTAACTGAGCTGTTAATACAAACACTAGTTAACCAGAAGAGGACATTTTGAATTTCTCCAATTGTATTTTCTGCCTTTTAAATCTTAAAGAAATGTTAATAATTACAAAATAAAATATAATTGACAGATATAAATAGGCCACTAATAACTAGATTTTCTTATGGATAATCATTTGTATATCTTTTGTCCCCTGTCTTTCAGGGAGTTGAACCAAAAAGCTTTGACCAAAAATATTATATTAATGAAACTAATGTGTGAAACATCAGCCAATAAGGAGCAGTTTTGTCACCAGTGTGCCATATAATATGCATATTTTTGTAGTCCAAATTAGCAGGAAGTTAACATCGTCCTGTTTCCTGGGACAAAATTTAATGGGATTGTCCCTTTTTAAAAAGAAAAATACGAACAAAGCTTTATGATACTTTTTTATTATTTTATTCAGCAGCATAATCTTTACAAATAAGCACAACTTTTGATTTTGATTGACCAGGAAGGAGGACAAAACTAAAAGGTGCCAAAATACTCTCTCAGTTCAGAGTCTTAGGACTCTTACAGCACTCAGTTGATTCCCATATGATTCTATGGCCCCACGTAGTGTAATGATGGGAGGCATTTGTCCATCAGCTGTATGTACAGTAAGCCTGTGTGGGTCTTTCAATGGCCCATAGGCAATCATCCTCAGTCCTCACTTCACTCTCATTTGTGTACTCTTGTACATTGGAGGTAATGTTTAGGTCACAGCAGGCCAGAAGTGCTGCCTTTAAGGGCAAAGCTGGGCCTCAAATGGGATATCTGTTGGTTACTATGAGGGTTAAACAGGGCTCCCCCGTCCTTGTCGTCGTTAATCCCTTAACAATCCACTGCTTTATACAGGCTGGCGCTAAGGGACAGACACAGGCTAGGAAAAAAGGCCCCAGACCCAGGGGCGTGCCTGGGGTGGCAGTGGTTAGCGTTTAAATCTAATTGGCCACCTCAAGTACTGTCTTTTAGATGCTGTAGTGGGCTCTGTGTAGAGTGAATATACCTATGGTATCACAGGAAACTAGTTGACCTAATGCATCCATTGGTACCACCACTGGTCCTGAGAGAGATAAAGATGGTGGTTTTGTGGAAGAACAGAAACTGTCTCAGTGAAAGGGGTGTGTTCACGCACCTTGTTTGGAGGATGTAGCAAGTCTCTATACTACTGTGGGTTCCCTCAGCACACAATCCAACAATACAGGTCCGTTAGACAACACAACTTTTATTAATTTGCAGCTGTCACCACATACAACATACAACAACTTCATATAGCCCGCTCTCATTTCTCTGTCCGCCAGCCCAGGTCCAGCACACTACTGCTACTCTACTCTCTCTCTCTCTCTCTCTCTCTCTCTCGCTCTCTCTCTCTCTCTCTCTCTCTCTCGCTCTCTCTCTCTCTCTCTCTCTCCTCCACAGAGGAGTTGTTTCGAAACCAGGAGGGTTTACCTAGCATGAAAACAACAACTGCATTCGGACCAGGGTCCACTTGAAAAGGGTGGTCTCAGTGCACTTCTGGTTCAGATGTTGCTGTGTGAAAGCTAGTGAACCCACCACAGGATTTAATGATCGCAGGAAGTGGCGTTATAAGCCATATATTTATTTATGCAAATCATTCTGTAATGCTTTCCCTGATTAATGGGATCTGTGTATTGTCAATTCAAAAGTGTGTGACAGATCCCATTGTAATAAACACTGAATCTTGACTGTACAAGACACCTCCTTTTTATCCTGTCTCTACCAGTTAGTCATTATTCATAACATGTCTAATAATCATTCATTTAGTCATTCAAGACAAAGTGGGAAAAATAACTAGCATGGAAAATTACAGGCCTCCAGCTATAACATGGCACTGGCATGTATATACTTTGAAATTTTAGATAAATACAATAGTCCTATCTCTACAATTTTTATGTTTTATAGATGCCCCTAAGGCTTGACATAAATATACACCTGGATGCACCAACATAAAACGTCCTCCTGTCTGTGAGTGGGCAGTCATAACTTCCCCACCTTCCAGTGATTGAACACGATTTGATGTCTATTGTGGAGGTCAGCTGTGATTCAAAGTTCAATTTAGATTAACTTGTGTAGCTCTTGGATTTAAGCTAATGGCCCAGTTCTGCACAATGTCACACTTTTACACCCGGTGTGAAAGCAGAAAGCACCTGAAGGACTAGATTGGTTGAGAGCAGGGGACCTAATCAGCTGATTAAGTTGAGGGGAGGCAGCTGACAGAGAAGCCAGAGAACTGGCCGACCCTGAAAAATCAAAGCTAACTGTCCAAGTTACAGAAGAGCTGGTAAACAAGAGTGCAAGAAGGCAGGTAAACAGGAAACTGTTGCTTAGCAATGGAAAGGCTGCAGCAGTGGGTTACAGACAAAAATGAAGCAAGGAGCAGATTGGCAGGCTAATAAGGAAGCAGAGGGAGTCACAGTGGTACAGCAGTTATAATAGCTGCAGTGAGTCAAAAGCACGTGACTAGTTTCCCCAATAAAATGTAACAAACACTGAACTTGTGGAACCAATGAACCTCCAACATTGACAGGATGGCCAGTGATTCTGTCTGGTTTCAGGATACTGCCACAAACCAAGGATCGAGGAAATATATTTATTATTTCCAAAAACAAGATTGTGCAACAAATACACAGAAAAAGATTACTAAATTAATAAAGACATTGTGTATGTCTGGATATGATACATGTTCATATGTATCTGTTAAACCTGCTGCGGGGGCTGCTGTTTAGGGGCCCTATCGTGCCGATTTTCAACGTCCCTATGTGACGAAGTTTCAGAGCCAAAAATGCAATTCTTTTGGAGGAATAATAATTCCTTTCGGACTGAATACACTCAGCAGATTTAATGTTTCTTTAAAGTGACGCAGCTGTTCCTGCTCAGAGCCTCATTTAACTCCACAAAATGACGCTGCCTGACCTCCATTGACGAGCCTGAGGACTGATTCTGCTCTGCTTTCATTCTGCTTTTGATTCTCTGCCGCTGACTGTACAGTACATTTGCATGCTGGTCCAAACAGTGTGAGTAGAGTACAGTGCTGGATCCGGCTGCTGGCAGGCTCAGTGTGGAGGCGGCAACGCTCCGCAGTAAAATAATGCTAATCAGGCCGGGCCGAGCTGTCCGGCTCCCCGGCAGCTCAGTCCGGCCTAACAGGCAGAGAGGTAATACATTTTTAATTGCAAGTGTGATTATACGGCATGAGGAACCTGCACCGGCTGATTAAATGCATTTGGGTTAATATTAGAGGCCAATCATTCCCAGTGACAAAGCCTCTGGAGGAGGGAAGGTAATTGCGGGAGGACAATTATAATCCCTCATATTGTAATAACTGGAAATAATGTCCTCCAGGAGCCTTTTTTTTTACCAAGCAGACAAAAGATAAATGATTGGATGGGTGCTCATATGAACTGCTGGCAGAAAAAAAAGGTGAGATTCATCAGAAACAATGATTAGATGTTTATGTCAGCGCTTAGGACGCATCTGTACAATACAGAACTATTAGAAGCAATAACACAGATTGGTTGCTGTTGTTATTTCTAACAAACAGAGGCGTGTCAATGTGGCTGCCAAAGAAATACAGTCATTTAGTTTCTGCTTCTGCCCGTTGAGTGCGAGGATTTCACTGGGTCCCATTGTCTTGTTTCCAGAACTTTTCTAAAACTGAGTGTCATATCTGCAGGTGTTACTCCTGTGTGAGATACTAACACATCTTGTCACACTTTGTGCACCAGCAGCTCACACTGTTCACACACACCGTCAAAGCTGAATGAAAGGTAACTGTTATTGTACTGTTTATGACCAGGTCCCACTAACGTGACATTTTAAGATTTTGGAACGGGACTCCCACTTTGTGTCGCCAAAGCTTAACAGGGGTTGTTTGATTTAAAGGGCCGTGAGAATACTTCTAAAATAATCTTCTAAATGAATATTTCTGTGAAGAAAACTGAATGAAATTTTTATTTTTAGAGTTTAGATTTGTATTTAAAATCTAAAGACCTGAACACAAAATATATTGACAGAGCCTTCACTCTCTAATAAACAGCCTTGTCTTGCTAACAATGGCCAAGCATCAGAGAGAAGAAAACACCTTATTTGTTCAAAAAAGATGCCTGGTAAGTATGTATGATTGTTATAAATGTGAAAAAAACAAAACATAATAGAGACTGATAATTGTATAAAGTATATGGAAACTGATCTCTGATCAATATTTACTGGAAATAATCTGCTTTACTGTTTGGGTTCACTGTACAGTGTATCAGTTTTTCTGTAATAGTATTGTTATATATTGAATATAATATGAAATATTAATTAAATATGACACTGTTTACTCACAGATAGAAAATAGATCCCATAAGGAAAATGGTCTGTTTTACATGATGCATCTTTAAATTGTGTGCAAGACACTTTGTTGATGCATTATACAGGTAGTTTTGACACATAATCATGTCCTATAAGGATGGAAAATGCACCAGCGGAGGAATGTTGTTTAACCCTAACCTGGATGCTCAGACCATGTGTCTCTATAATTAGTTTGATTTTGTTCTTTAAACACGCTGATTTGTATCAGAAACAAAATGTCAGACTTTCTTATTTATTTGTTCTTTAGGAATAAACACTAAGAGCTCTTCCCTCTGTGTGTTAATTGGAAACCAGGCTCATGTGTTTGCCTCTCAGGAGGTGAACGAGTGGCTGCAGCAACAACACTGACCACTGACTCCCCGTAGTCCCCTCCACCAACACCGTGGCCCGTGGCGACAGTTGCTTAGTAACTGAACACTTGGGCCCGCTGCACACTGAGTCAGAGGTTAAAAGGTAGAACAGGCTGGACGCTACCAACAGCATGTGGAATATTATGATGCCCTCGCAATTAGGCTACAGGATCGATACCGTCCGCTGTTGGGCTCATCCTTCTCATTATCGGGGAGCACGCTGCGCAGACGTGGGCGTCCGTGCTGAAAGCCACCTGAAACCAAATTTTTTCTATCAGAGCTTTTAGTCGCTGATTCAGAGAAGATCACTACTGGGCCTTTTGTTCCCGATGCTGCTGGAAGCCATGTTTGTATGAAAAAGTTAACTCCTGCCGCCTGCTCAACAGCGGTGGATGAGCTTCTCACATCATAGGAGTTAAAGTGTCAATACCACTGTGTAAAACAGCCAATAAAGGTATGCATCCAAAATGCTACTTAGTAGTAAACAGAGTTTACTAAAACTCTTCTGAGCATCTATCTGCTTGTATTTTCTGCCACTGTACACCTGATTTTAGTTATTTCACCGTGTTCCCAGATCTCACATATTAACTTGGTGAATACAGTGTCCTCATAACTGATATAAAGCTGTGGAAATAAGACCTATATTCGAATCAACTGAAAGTATTTCATCATCCTCGTCTTCTTCTTCTCATGTTAGACCTTTTTCACAGCAGCTATTCTGACATGAAATACTGTACTGCCTGGTGTGGCTACACGGCCTCAGTTAGACAGTGATATAAATAAACAGTCTCATAGTGTTTCAGATTTTTGGTGAGCAAGAGTTTTGTACAAGAGGAATTAAAGGGCTGTTCCATAAAGAGGCCTGTTTCAGTTCAGTGATTGAAGTAAATAAAAGTCTGGGCTGTTAAGTTTTACAGTAGTAGGGTAAACACTGGTGCTACCAGTAATACTGATTAAGGTTCTGTTCCATTCTGGGTGCAGTGGTTCTGTCACTGGAAAGACTCTGCTACTCTAAATGGAACGGACAAACCAAACACAGGCACTAGATGTGGCTTTTCATGCTTTTTGTTTCTACTACATGCTTGGATGGCGAGTGGTATTCAGTTGGTTGCAATCTGCAAATTGGTCCTTTAAATGTATTTTATGTGTATTATTTTTTTAGATAAACACATAATGCCAAATTAATGGATTCGTGCACACACCAAACTGTGTGTGTGGTTGCAAACTGCAGTCCAATGGTGTCACACAATTTTAATGACCAACAGGTGGCGTTAACGTGCCAATATGCTGCCATGTAGAGCGCTGCATTGGGAACAGGAATCTCATGGGACCCGGGATTTAACTTGCGCTCATGAGAGGGATGAGGACAGAGTCAACAGATGGAGTTGAGAAGAAGATTAAAGCGGGTTGTTACAAAACAGTGAAGCAAAGCAAGTCTGACATTTGGTTGTTACTGACACAGTAAAATACACACAATATCTCTATTGTACAGGAGTGAATGATTAGCATGCTCATGAGAACATGCACTGAAATGTAACATAATATTCATATGTATGTTTTTATTAGTGTATAATCTCCTTTATTTCCTTAGAATGAGACGTTTTGATCTACAGAGGGTCCTCTTCTGGCACCATTTTAAACTGTCAGGTTTCTACAGAACAGACAAACCAAACACTGACTCTAGATAGGGCCTTTCATTAGTTTACACCATCTATGTAACTAAATTAGATGCTAGTAATTCCTACACATTGGACCTTTAAAGATACACACTGAATGAAAAAGAAAACCCCACAGAAAGCACAAGGTTAAACTTTTCCAGATGATTCTTTCTGCAACACAATGTGACGTCTTCCAGTAATGCAACACATTTCATTTCAGTTAAATAATATAGATGGATACTTTATTGTGCCTAACAGGAAATTTGTCACTGCAGTCTGTATGTAGCTTTCAGACATGCATACATAGATACAAGATACATAAGGACACCATGACATAACAAAAAGAATAAACACTTAATGCAGCACATTTAGCACATTCAACCCTCCCTGTCCTGTGTGTAGCACCCACCCACGGTGATTACCAGGGTGCCTTGTTTAGAGATGCTATGGCAGGAGTTTTGTACCTTCTGCCATAGCACATCTCTAAACAAGGCAATGCGTGTCAGTGTGTTGTCAGTGTGTTCATATTTGAGGCAGTTAACATGCTGTAGAAGCAAGTTGAACAGTAGAGGATGACATGTTGGACTATACTTTTATAGAGTAATAACAGAAAGTGCATTGAGTTTGCGGATGGCAAAGATACACAATAAGTAATAAATGTGAATTCTATCAGGAGGAAACTTCTTAAACAAAAACAAACAAACTTACTGTTAAATATATCAGCAAAAAAAACTGCAGTATGGGGTCTTTACAACAATGTAAATCACAGCTTGACAGCACTTTATGATGCTACGTCAGCCAAACAACACGACAGTATGAAACCAGCATCATTAGAAAATGTACTTTAGTCATCAAGATAAGTACACCGGCAGCACAGAGTTGCCACTCATGACAATTTCGCACCTTTTAAGTGCTGCTACAGTGGTTGAAAACTGCATTTCAACTTGAGTATTTAGTTCATGGAGAGGCTGTCCAAACCCTTCCACCACAACAGATCAGCTCTCTGTAGCACAATATACCAAATATCACAGGATTAAATTGTGCAGCATTTTAATTATTGGTAATATAATTATATTCCAGTGACTCATTTTATAACATTACAAAATAAAATGTAAGCCCCAGAGCCCCATAATTAACTGGCTACCATTTTGATAATGAATTAATTGTAAACTGCTTTTATCACACATCAGCTGTTTTGATAGGTAATGTAATAATTTGCTTTAGTGGAAGAAAACGTAGTAATTTCAAGTGGTAACATTTGTGTAAAGAAAATCAATTTAAGTTATATATAGGTTAAATTAAGTTAATACATTTAAACAGTTTAAGGTGATTGGTTTCCTCAAACAGTTTGAGTTGAACTAACTCATCAGGTTTTACAGTGTATATGAAAAACACATAGATATAGTTGGTGACAGAGACAATGAGGCGTGGGGTGTAATGGGTAGGACAGAAAGGAAACTCTTTCAACAACACAAATATAGCTCACTAAAACCATCAGTTATATTTAAAAGATTAAAATAAACAATATTTCTTTAATGTGTCGCTCAGTATCAGTAACTTAACTTCCATCTGGATCTACAGTAAACCTGCTTCGCCTGCTCCTTGTCCCTCTTGGCCCGCTGAATCCATGAGTCACCACAATGTCTGTGTGTTTTCTTAAGTGCATAACTGGAGTCATTAATGCCCCCACGCCTCAGGATCCAAATGAGGTGTAAAATATGAGCCCGGGGTTAGCTGCGTCATCATAAACGAGGCAGAAAAAGCCCAGCCGCACCGATTCACAGCTGCAAGACGATGCATCACCTGCTTTGAATCTGCGACGCTTCATTAAAAACAACATACAATGGCGGACTGAGCCCGAGTCCCCTGATCCAAATATCAACACTGTAAATCTACTGTAATGCTGGAAGATGATCAGGACAAAAACATGATTACAGGACGTGACTGTACTGATTAATGATGATGTAACATGACAAATAATGACTGAATTTCAGAACTTAATGACTAAAGCCAGAAATATACGTGATTTTTAACAAAACATGAACATGTAGTTAAAAGCAAGTTTATCTGTGGCCCAAAAGGCTAAAGCAACAGCAGCAGCCCTGTGACGCTGTAACGGTCAGAAGATACCAGAAAACAAAAGGGATGGATGATAAAAGTAGCGACAGCTTTGCAGAGACCTCTACCAGTAGTGTCCTGAAGGTGGCACCAGAGGAACTGTTATATAAAATCAACTAAGACAAAATTAAATAATTGAGTTAATTCTAAAATATCATAATCACCATTATGGTTACTATCCACATATTTTAGTGAACTTTTAGTCTTTTTTTCCGAGTTTGGTGTGGAAAGAAGACATTTGTGTGTCTTCATACATTTGTGTTGTATGGTGTAAAAGGCAGTGTATTTAATCCTGTTGATTTCAGGAGGTGAAGAGTTCCCGCTTTCTGAAAATCACATTCTGGAGTGTGACAGAAGCTGACAGTGCCGTCGCCATCGCGGCTGTCCTTAGAGGCCGAAAACCTGTTCGGCCTACAGAGCAGCTCTGTAAACTGACAGAGGGAGAGAGGTACGGCCTGACACATCGCCGGGCTGACCATGCGTGACGCTCACACTGTTCATATTGCCAGGGAGAGAATAATTGGACAAAGTCTTCATGTAAATTTTTCGAGGCCACAGAATTTAAGGTGGGATCTGTGCATTCATGCAGATGACAAGTTGAGCTCCCGGTTTCTCCGGACTCCCTCTGAATAATCTGAAGGAGAAAGCAGGCGACGCTGGAAAACCGGCCAGACAAACAGGAAGGTGACAGGAATTAAAGAGCCACATGTTTAGCTGAAAGAAAACAACAAACAGACGGCTTTAGAGGAGCTGCAGCTCCGAGACAAGCGTGTCGAACTAAATCCATGTTCAGCCAATAAAAATCTGACGCGTCCCAATGTCTGCGGCAGGCTGACAGGCAGAACAGAGGCGAACGGAGCCGTAGAGGAAAAGATGAAGGAGTTGTTGAATTAGATATGCAGCAGAAATGAAAGGGAATAATTAGGCAATCATCAAAAAGGGCACAATTTGTTAAAATTCTCGACACTAATGAAAAAAGGGTGATTGAAGCTGATTGTTTTGAGAGCTATGAAAGCTGTGAGACACAGGAAGATGAGAGGAAAATGGGAAATGGAAATGTTTGTGATGTTCAGATGGAGGCTGGCGTGTTGCTGCTGATAATTCACTCTGTCAGAACGCTCCTGGTCCACAAAAAAGACTGATTTCTGAAAATGAAACCGGTTCAAAGCTTTGTGATTTTATTTTTTTTCTAAGTGCTCCTTGGAGACAAACGCCAACACCACATTAACAAAGCACAGAGGTGAAGCTGTAAAATACATACACCTGTTTGACTCTTTGAATAAAGTTATTTATGTTTATATGATCTGCAAGGTAAAATTCATGTTTTTGTTAATGGAGTCTGGTGCTATAACTCCAATAAGGGAACTGACAAAGAACGGGACAGAGAAGCAGAATCGATAACGCTATTGGGATCAATAAAGTCTTCCCATCCCTAGTTTGAAGTGTGATTTATGATGATCTGCTGGATAAAATCACTAGTTTTTTCAATGGAGTCTGGTGGGCTGTAGCGCTCATTTTGATCTGAGATCTAGTGTGACATCTAGTGGCAGTGAATTTTGTTATAGTAATTCAAAATGATCCCCAGATGCACAGACAGAGATGTAAATGATCCACTATTTTACAAATAAAAAGCAAAGAGATCAGAACAGTAATGTTCCTTTGACTCCAATGGTTTGGAGCTGCGGCTTTAAAAGGCAAAACCCCCAGATCAGACCAGATAATGTTGCCAGATTAAAGTTCAGGATGTCACCCTTATAATTAGAATTCATCTTCAGGAGAATATGAATACTTACTGACAGCAGTTCATGAGATATAAATGCAGAGCAAAGTTTTCGACAGACACGCTTAACTGACTGGAAAAAGAAAACGGGGAGAACAGGCAGACAAATGAAGAAAAAACGAGAGATAAATAAGAGAAAAATGAGTGGGAGAAACAACTGGGAGGCAGAGCTGAAGACTGAATGGAAATAAAGAAAGCAGCTGTAAACACACAGTCCTTTAAATGCCACATTAACACGGCGAGGAGACAACCGGCTCTAATCGCACGCAGGATGCTGATTGATCGGCCGAATGACAGATTGATTACCTGTCCGTTTCAGGTCGCAGCCTCATCCATTATGGTACCTTGTTGAGATGATGATGAGAAGTGCGTTTATTCAGGAACACCAGTGTGTGCCCTCTTCCTCCCTCGGCACGCGCTCATTACCCAGACCTGTCTTTGAGATCTTCTTTTCTCTTCTAGCAGGAAATGGAGGAGGGGAGGACGAAAGGAAGGCCAGGCCGTTAAAGTTAAAGGCGTTCATTGTTCCCTTTCCTCCCGTTTTCCTGCTCTTTGAAGGGGGAGGGAGGGAGTTCTTTCTCGCACAGAGAATGTGTGAACATTAGAAGCCCCGAGCTGCAGAGCGTGACGACTCATTAGGGCAGGAAAAACACAAAGAAAATGGAATGGAGGTCCAACTTCCTTTTGACTGGAAGACTTGATTTGTTTGGAGCTTCTGCAGCACAAAAGCTTCAGTTAACTCAGTTGATTTCCTCAGATAAGCTCCACATTTGACAGTCAATCATGGGAAACAAAAGGCCGCTGGCGAGCAGCCAATCCCTGGCTTTGGTGTTAGTTAAAGTGAGATAATGACGACTTCACGTCAGCTACATCGACTTGGCTCAACACAGAATCATTCCGCCACAACAACAAACAGAACTGCAGACGGTAATAACTGTAACGATGAACACTAGCCAGCAGAGGCAAATAAGATGAAAAACAAAGCGAGGCGATTAAAATGAAATAAGGGAGAAATTGCATCTGAAGGGATACGAGACACAACAGAGCAGCCGCTTAACTGCAAACAAACCGCAGTGCGGGTGAGACGGAAGCAGTGAGGACCGAACCAGAAGTTAATGGCTGAATGAGAGCTGCAGGACACAATGCTAATTAGAGCTCGCTTGTAAACAACGCGTCAACAGCCGAGAGAGTTTGGCCCTCCTCACTGGCAGAAGCAAAGATCTGCAGCTTGTTTAGATTTGGATTAACATCTTTAAACCGGAAGCCTACACCTGGATATCGTCTTCGCTCAATCAACAAGAAAGGTGTGTAATTGAAGGCAGAGCCTGCCAGTCAAAATAACTTTTTGGGACAATATTTTCCTATTTTTACGGTCAAAGTGACAAGTTTCGAATTTGGTCCAGTATGGAGGGAGAGAACTTCACGTAACTAACGTAATCTTTGTGGCAGATTTCACACAGTCAAAGTCCTGTGTGTAAGATTTAGGGGATCTACTGGCAGAAATGGAATATAATATTCATAAATATGTTTTCATTTGTGTATAAAAAATGAAAATAAGAATTGTTGTGTTCAGGCGCCCTAATAACTCTGGTAGAGCTGGTGCCAGATGTAAGGCTGTGTCCTGGCTGCAGTGGCCTTGGGTTCGAATCCGACCTGTCGCCTTTTGCTCTGTATCATCCCCTCATTCTCTAAAAAGAAATATTGTGTTTTAGAATGAACACTTTTTACTTAGAGATGCCACTGGTCGTAGAGTCTGCCATGTTGAACTTCCATGTTTCTACAGTAGTCCAGAATGGACCAGACAGAACCAAACACTGCCTCAAGATAGTGCTTTTGCATTTTTCTCGAGTCTCCCAGCCACTGTAGTTTCTCTTGAACACTTCACGTTCTTATTCCCAGGTCATCAAAAACAGACACAAGCAGATGCAATTTTTCTGTAGGGTTGGTAGGTTGGCTGGTTGTGATAAAACTGAACTGGTTACACTTGAGTCTAATAGTTAACTGTGGACACTGGAAACTGTCCAGAGAAACTTCTGGTGAAGCTTTGTGACGGTGGATTCAGAAGCTGTGTATTTATTGGCACACTTCTGGCAAATAAAGCACTCATACTGAGAATACAGATGACAGCGGAAACAAGGATTAATAATGGTTTTAGAAGCTCCAATAAAGGCTTTATGAAAGCGTCGGTCTCCATAACTTTATAACCAACTTTTGGATAAATTTCTATAAAGTTTTGTACATCCGTAGTCTCCAAAGGATGATTCCTACTGACTGGGAAGTCCTCTTTGGAAACAGTTTCGAAAGGGCAGGCACTTTCAAAAAAACGGCTATCACGAGTGAACTTTAATTAGATCAATGCACCATATAACATAGTCAAACGTAGCTGCCAGTACGTCCTCAGAGGATTTTGAGGACACTGAATGTGATTTGTGATTCCATGAGTCCGGCTGCCTCTCAAGCTCCTACTCCCCTCAGGATGAACTATAATAACTTTACCATAAATGTCATCGTTGTTACTACTTCTGAATGATATTTCACACAATCCGTGTCAATACCATTGTTTGAGATTGGATTGGGCCATCCCTACTGTATAAACATTAATATTACCTAAAATGCTATCGCAGATGTATCCCACATATGGGATGTTCCAATCCACTGCACCTGTATTTGTGCTGATACACATGTTATTAGTAAAGATCATCTAATAATAATAATAATACATTTTAATTATAAGCGCTTTTCTAAATACTCAGAGACTTTACATAAAAACATAAAAGCAGCAAAACAACACCAAATAGTAAAACACTAAAAACATATCAGACTAAGCTAAACATTAAAAGCAATTTAACAAGGTGAGTTTTTGTGAGAGATTTGAATGTTGGAAGGCTGGTACAGTCATGAATGTGTTTGGGGAGAGAGTTCCACAGGAAGGGGGCAGCTACAGAGAAGGCTCTGTCGCCCCAGGTTCGGTGCTTAGTCCTGGGTGGTGGAGTTGTAGACTGTAGCTGGACGTCGTCAGCATAACAGTGAAAATTGAGACCATGGTGGCAAATGACGTTGCCATGGGGAAGCAGGTAGAGTGCAAAGAGGAGAGGACCAAGCACCAAGCCCTGGTGGACGTCTTGGGACAGCGGAGTGGTGGAGGAGGTGCAGTTGTTGATGTAGATGAACTGTTGTCTGTCGGTGAGGTAAGATTGAAGTCAGGAGAGAGCGGTGCCGGTGATGCTGAGATAAGATTTGAGGCGGGAGAGAAGAATGGTGTGGTTGATGGTGTCAAAAGCTGCAGTGAGGTCTAGGAGGATGAGGATGCTGAGGTGACCAGAGTCTGCGGAGAGGAGGAGGTCGTTGGTGACTTTGAGGAGGGCTGATTCAGTGCTGTGCTGTGAACGGAAGCTGGATTGAAATGGTTCGAACAGGTCATTTGAGCAGAAGTGGGTTTTGAGTTGTTTGGCGACAATGTGTTCCAGTATTTTAGACAGAAAGGGGAGATTGGAGATGGGCCGTAAGTTTGACATTATGTCAGGGTTGAGTCCAGGTCTTTTGAGGATGGGGTGACAGCAGCTAGTTTGAGTGAATGGGGGATTGAGTCAGAACTGAGAGAGGAGATGATGATTTCTGTGATGAGTGTGGTGATAGCTGGTAAACAGTCCTTGATGAGGTGGGGTGGAAAAGGGGTCCAGATTCATGTAGATGTTTTGATGAGAGGTGTAGGCAGGAGGAGCAAATGATGAAGTGGGAGTGCAGACAGTGGGGGCAGGAGAGGAGGACAGGTTGTTGTAAATGGTGTCAATTTTGGTCTGAAAGAAGGAAAGAAAGTTAAAAGAGGTAGAGGTATTGTCACTGGTTTTGAGAAGTTTATTTACTGTGGAGAAAAGAGCCTTGGGGTTGGTGGAACCAGAGTATGTAAGGTGTGAGTAGTAGTTGGACCGGGTAGTGTTAAGAGCTTCCTTATATTGCTGAATGTAATCTGTGTAGGCTTGTAGATGAACAGTTAAACCAGTTTTTTTGTGGAGTCTTTCAAGCTAATGCCTACGGGATTTCATTTTCTGCAGATCAGGAGTTTACCAGGGATGAGACAGTTTTGGTTTTGATGGGAGCCAGCTGGTCAGAGATGTTGAGCTTGAGGTTGGAGAGGTGAGGTATGGTGAGACCAGAAGGGCAGAACAGATCCAGGATGTGACCACGGCTGTGGGTGGGAAAGTTGACGTGTTTGGTGGAGTGACCAGAGGAGTGGGACCAGAGAGTTTAAAAGTGATGTGTTCAAAGGACTGAGCAGCAGGGATGGAGATGGTGGATGTTTTCATGTCCTTTCTGTACACTGCAGCAACACAACCTCCCCGCACCTCAGGTCAGGGTTTGTCCAGGGTTTGTGTTTCTGTGACTGAGAAATTGCAGGTTATTGTCAGTTATGAATTCATTTAAAATTAGACTTTTATTGTTGAGTGAGCGGGTGTTGAGCAAAGCCAGTTTCAGGCGACGTTGCTTTGTGATGGGTTGTGAGGATAGGTGCACGTGTCGTTTGATGTTTGGGGTTGAAAAGAACTTCACAAGTAAGAAGCAGATAGACAGCAGTGAATTAGTTTGCTCTAAGAGTTTAGAGCAAAGTTACCAAAGTTACCAGCTTCAGAGGACTGCCGAACCAGACATTCTGGTGTGGTGAGGTGTAAGTCAAGAGACAAAACTTTATCAGAGACTATTGTCAGAGACGGAGTGGCAGCCAAGGTGCACCAGCCAATCATAGAAGCACAGATCACCCCAATAGATAAACCAATTACTCTCAGTTCATGGCATCATGGTTAGCAAACACCTCGATTTTGGATTCCACAGCAATTGTATTTATTATGTGTTAATTTACTACGGTGGGCTAATGTAAAGTGTAAAACTATAGCTGATAGTCATTAATTCCTTCCTGTTTGTGCTTCACAATAACAAAACTATTTGTGGTCTTTTTTGTGTTCATGTGTTAGTGCCTGTGTCATGTTATGTTTACAATCTAACTGTTACCATACAATGCCATGCCACACACACTCAGTTATCTTGTTGTCGATGTCGTTTTGCTCCTTTGCTCTGCTCTTCATGTATATACAAGCACATTTATGAGGGATTATAACTTCATTGCTAATACAAACTGTAGATAACACAGTACAGAGGCAGCAATGTTCATTGCAGTGACTTCACGGAACATTTTGAAGTGAAAAATGAAAATGAAAAAGTGAAAATAGAGAATGCTATTTCTGTGACTTTATAAAAGACAGCTGATAGAAGCATATACACCAATCCGCAAACAAATTCATTTTCTCCCAACAAAAACATTTGACAACACTTTGCACGTTTTCATAGTGGCTGGTTTACCTTTGGCAATATGAAGACTAAAATGTTGCATCACTGCTGCAACTTCTCTTGGAGAGTACTGCCGTTTCTATTTCCTCCTAGAATCATCCCCTTCTGCAGCTTTTTCAAGATACACTACAAAAGATCATCAATGGTTAAATGCATCGGAACTTGTCTCTTGTGGTACTGATTTTGGTGTCCCATCTTGCGGTACTGCACAATACCATGTATATCATGTATGGAATGATAATGCTCTCTCTTCCCCAAATTTAAAATGTGTGAAACTAACTGTGTGGGGCTCATTGGAATCATTATTCTATGTGTAGGGTAACAGGGTTTTTTCATGAACTGATGAAAATTTGTTAACGAGATGTAACATTAGCTGTTTCAGAACTGTCAGACATGAAAAATCCTCACAATGCTTCTAAATTACTTCCTATAAAACACACAATACCAAACTACTGTACATATAGGAGCTCTTATATAGTGGGCTATACTGTCTGTGAAGACAGTGTTTTATACAACACACAGTTCAACAGTACTGTGCATTATGAAGACATACCTGATGTATGAGGACACTTTTATATATAGGTGTGTGTTCTCTTAATGCACAATGCTTTCACTTTTGTGTTTGTGTTTAGCTGTTCCATGTATTCATGTTTGGCCATTTAATGCACTTTAGTGTCATTATTGTGTGTTGTATAGCTAATGTCTCATAAATTTAATTAGTCCTCATAATTTTTGATTTGTGTCATGGGCGGGGCTTTTAATGTAATTATCTCCTGTCCTCCTAATTAAGCATGTTGTCAGGTTGTTATATTTTAAGGTTGTGTTGTGTGTATTCAATATCTGAAGTGGAATTTGTGTTGTATGGCTCAAAAGAGATTTTTGATATTCACCGCATCTCTGTGAAGCAAGTGGAAAGGGGTGTCCCTCTAATGCAGCAAAAAACCTGTGTGGGCAGCAGTGTCCTTTTAGTACACAAAAACCTGTATGTGTGTATAGGTGTGTGTGTGTGTGTGTGTGTTGCCGTGGGGAGTTTTGTTACAGCTGCTCATCTGTCGCTCCCTGAAGAGTCCAGGCATTAACGCCAAAACACAACAACTGTATTTCCATCATCCTCTTCCTGCTTCTTAAACTCTACAGCTGTGAGTTTCCTGTCGGGATGAGAGAGACTGAGAGCCTCATTGTGCTTTTTTCTTCTCCTTCTTTTTCTTCTTACCTTCCAGGGGGGATATATAGACATATTTCATTTGAGCCAAAAAAATTCTTACCCAACCCCCAAACAGCACTTTAGTGCACCTGCTGTTACCATTTTGTGTTTTCTCTCAGAGGACTTCTTGTTTCTGGAAACCCGCCTCGACACGCTGCGTGATTCAGAGCCAGTTTTTATTTATTTATTTGTTTATTTTTAAAACATACTTGTGTTTATTTATTTAAAAAAAAAAAGATGGGTTGTGTTTTATGTTGCACAGAATTGGAGGGAAGAGACGAGATGTACAGATGGATGGGGAGTAGAGGGAGAGAAGTTGGGAGGCCTGAGTCATCACGCAGCAACCTTCATGTAAACATGGGAGACAAAAAGCGAACAAAAAACAGCAAGACATTACACATGAGACTTGGCAGATGGAGAGGAAGAAGAAGTAAAAAAAGGAAGAGAGGAAACAGACTGGAAGTGAACAAGAGGCAGAAAGATAAAAGTGAAAGGAAAAGAGAGGAAGAGAAAGTAGAACCGAAAGTACACTATAAAACCAGTTAATTTAACTAAAACAACCCTGTCTTAGTTATTACAAATTTACTTCATTTTAATATCAGACAGAACAGAATTTAAACAGTTATTAGTGACTGATTAAAAGTTGGATAGTTTCTGTTTCTGTTACTTCCTGTATTACCCTCACTGTAAAACCAGACCACATCAACATTTTTAAGTAAAACTAAAACATTCTTGATTGAGTGGCTTTAATTTTAAGTGACACTAATTTAATTTCAGTAAAAGCTGCTTCATCAAGAATCGTTTTTTAATTTAAGAAACTGAGTTTGTATTAGTTAAAATGTTTGATGTTATCCATTTTAACAGTAGTTTTGAATTAAAATAACTTATCGCATTGCAGTGTGTGGAAAGAGTCACAGAAGGAAATGGGGAAAATAAATTATGGAGGAAATAAGAGAAATAAAACATTAAGAACAGAAACAGAAAAAGGAAAAAAGGCGGGTTTCAAGAGACGAGGGAAACAGTGAAGTGAAGATCATAACTGCATTATATTTGCGCTGACAAATAAGACATTAAGATGAAATTAGTCACTGTTCCTTGTCTAATAACGGCAACGTAA
>JAGRRF010009836.1:1361622-1377696 GCA_019097615.1 Morone chrysops
ACAAAAATAGTTTCACAGTGTTTAGGATACAAATTAACGAAACACCTGAGAAATATAATACTCAACACAGTTCAAATCCACACAGAAATGTCTATGGAATAGAGTTCAGGATTAATAGAGTTCAGGATTAATAGAGTTCAGGGTCCTTGATCCACTTAAGTTCCAGTTTAGTTAGTTGTCGTCCGTTCAGCTAGCTTTAGTCAGATAGTTTCAGTTTCAAAGTGCTTTAGTTCTGTCAAAAGTCATATGGTAAGGTGTGAAGTTGTCACAGTCCTACCACACTGAGGTATACTCAAGTGATGGGGAATGAAGGCCGGGATGCTCTCCTCCTCTGGACAAAAGGTGGTTCCCACTCCTTGGAATAAGGAGGGGATCTGGTTCAGTACTGGCTCGCCATCTCCTTCGTCAGGGAGAATCCAAAATCCAAATCTAAGGTATCTCCAGGGAATCTCAAAAACCTAGTCTGCATGAGAATAAGGCTATTACTACATTGAGTCAAAGAAATCCCAGTTCACTATGACCATGCTAAATCAAATCACATCACAATTCTCAAAATACTAATGCAACACAATAGTAATTAAATTAATGAAATATTTTTAACTGTACAGCATTTCTCCAATGGAGTATTTTATCATCTTTACACCATTCGCTACTACACACTAACTTGTAGCTTTTATTAACCATGAATTATGATTATTTAATGTTTTAAAGTAAAATGAGTAAAAAGTTAACATAGGACCTTTTAAATTTAAATTAACATTTGACCTTTTTAAATGATAACACAAACACTCTTTAAATTATGAAATAAAGACATTGTCTCTTTACATTTTGACCTGAATACAACACATCAGGTATTTTACACACCTCATATTTTCTTATAAAGGTTATCTGAAATGCACATATCCAGTAGTTTTACACGCTACATTTCATTAGCACTAGCAGTGCATAACTTAGCAGCCATGCTTCCAGTGTAAACAGATAACATTAACAAAAATGCTAAAGTAATCTTATACACCAAAGTAAAGGACTGCTATAACTCATAATTGTAATATTTCTAGCAGAGATATACTGCTTCAACTCTCAATAACATTGCTTTAACACTCTCAAAATCAAAACAGATACAATGTCAAGTTAACATATCAGCAATAAGAAAAGAAAACCCCGCCATGCGTTGACCTACAGCACTGGATACTATTTTATACTTTATACTATTTACTAACTAGTTTATAACTAACTCGTCTGCTCGTGTTGTCGATTTGACTGCGCTGCCGAACTTCAACCTGGAGGGGTGGGACTTAATTCCCCTCTCCAATCAGATGTCTGTATTGACTAACACAGCCAATAAGAATCAAGGCAAAGCAACCTTACTTTGACTGACACATTTTTTAGCGAACAGAAAGTAAGAATGAAAATAAAATGAAACTTATAGTATCTATTTATCTACTGGGTTACATAAACTATAAAAAAATATATAGTTTTTGGGCTATTTTATGTTTAATGAAATGTATTTACACTGTAAAAACTATTGAATGACCTATAAATACAGGCAAATGCTGCTATAATACAAATAATCAGGCTTAAATTTACAGAAGAGTTTTGTTATTATTAGCTTTTCATCTGAAACAGATACAGGAAAATGCCTTTTTTTTCCATGTCTGTGTCATATTCTACAGAAAACTGTAGTATAAGGTGTATATGTTGTTTGTATTTTGTTGATATGACTGTCTTATTTTGCTGAGAATGCAGTATTCCTGTTTTAACCTGTTAACACGGGCACCAAGCAAACAGGCTTAAATTGAGCGAGATTGTCAAATTGTCAAAGTTACAGTAACTGTTGGACCCATTTTTCTGTTTCTTTTGCCCCGCCACAAGAATGTGATGTCCCCAAACGTGATCCCGCCCGATTGGCTCATTGGTTTTTCCAGCCATGGACACAATCAGTAGAAGCAACAACACCAGACCTTTTTGAATCACACGGCAGTTGTTACAAAAGCAGCAGCGTGTCCCCCTCTGTGCGCTTTGTTTGGGCTGATATTGCTGGAAAAGGATGATCTTGGTCCACTTCCAAACAGACTCTGCCGGGGATCATTTGTGGTGTGAAAGGACACAAACCAACTGCAAGATTTAAACTACTCATTAATCCATCTGCTGATTGGGAAATCTGTTCAGGAAACCACCTCATAATCGATCAACACCATAACATGTGCGCTGTAATTCAGAGGTCTGGAACCAGGCTACAAAAACTGGAGATGTTTGTTCTGTCCACCATCGCCTACACTTTTCTTATCTTTTTACAAACAAAATTTGATACTGGTAAGAAGCTGAGAACTTAAATAAGTTTGTTAAAAAATGTAATTTAATCAAAGAGGTTAGGTTGAGCTCAAATTTGTTCTATTGTCTTTGCAACTAGTTTCTCAGAGACTCGCTGTAATTAAGATGGCTGATTCCTCTGAGAATCTAATACTCAGTCTATCTGTCTGTCTGTTCTCTCTCTACCTGTTCAGGTGCTGAGGACTTACCTGCAGCTTGCTGTCTCTTGCATGTTAATGTCCTCTAACAGCAGTCTTCCGTCCTTGTCCCGTGTGTGTGTGTGTGTGTGTGTGTGTTGTCAATTCCCTGGTGTACATGCTTCATTTCACTTGGGTTAGTTGGGAGCTCTCTGTGTTTTTCTCTGTTTCCTCATCACTTTCTGTCTATAAATAAAAACACATCACCATCAGCCCTGCGGTCATCTGTAGATGGGTAATTTGTTCCCTCAGGCTGCGGTCTCAGGAGGGACGCTTGCGTCACATAAACTGAGCGGTGACTCTGAACGTCGCCTAGGTGAAGAACCAAAGACTTTTTACGGAGGCTGTGTCTGCGGGAGAAGGACAGGACGACGAGTGAAGAGGCCCAAATAAAAATTAGAAAAATAAGAATGGGCTTAACTTAACCACCTATTAGCCATATATTAGTGGTTTATTTTATATTCTGATCTCTGTTAAGAGAAGGAAATTCATTCAATAGTTAGATTCAGTCCCCAAAATATGTCTTTGAAGTTATCCAGATTTTAGGTCCAGGTTCACGTCTCTAGAGTCTCTGGCACCTCGAAGAGAGAGCTGGTTCCCCCTTAACGGCTTCCAGTGAAGCATTAAGCTGTTTGTTCTTCAGGCGCTCTGCGGTCTTGACCCTTCTTACATCTCAGACCTTTTAAACCCTCAAATATCTTCCAGGTCTCCGAAGTGATCTGACCTAAAGTTGTTGTGGAACAGCCTCCATCTTTATATTAGAAATGTCCTCATAATTGAAACCTGAAGTCCCACGTCAAAGGCTGGTTTTATTCTTTGGCTTTGGGCCTGCATAACTTCCTCTTATCTTACAGAATGTGTTCTAGGGTATATCTTGTACAGCTCATTTACATTTAACTTCACTTGATTTGTCTTCTCTCATAATCTTCGTTTCAGCACATGGAACACTGATCCAGCAAAATTATTCATATCAAAAGAAGACAGTCATTTTTTCTGTCCATTTTACTACACTCAAAAAACTGCTAGGTTTGTGATTAACATCTAAATGCTTGTGCTCTAACTGGCTAGCGCTGGCATGCTATCACACTATCATGCTAATAATAGTAACAATAATAATGTTTTTTTTTATAAAGACTATCATGATACTCAGAGACACCTATAAGTTTAAGTATATAAACACATATACATAAATACATACTGGATTAGCTAGCACACTAATGAGCACATTAGCATTGTTATTAGCGGGACAGCATGCTAATTACAAACTGCCATCAAATTGGTACAGTAGATACAAGGACACACACAACAAAAATGGCTAGCTACATAACTAATTCAGTTAGCAATAGTTAGTCTTCACACAGTTACCTGAATGAACTGAATGTTTATTTTCCTTGTCTTTTGCGTAGAATACATAAATTAAATAAATTAACGCAAATTCAACCAATCTCTGTGCATTCTGGGCGACTTTACAATGTTGTCTAATTACTGCAACTTTACCACAAATTTGACCAATCATTGTAGTTTTCTGTGCAAAACTTTGAGCCATACGTCACCAAACTCAGTTCCTTGACCAAACGTCTCACATCTAAAACCATATTTTTTATATGCATTTTGTTAATCTGTCATCGTATTAAAATAGTTAGAAAGCTTGCATACTGAGTCCGATGCGTTTTATTATTCTAGTTGTTGAAAAAACTGACTCATAACCCTCAGCCTCTTTGGTAAGGTTACTTGGAACACAGTCTCTTCTTCGGAGGCTGCACTGTGCTTGAATACCTGTGTGACAGCTGACATAACAGTTAAAAAATGCCACATTAGCCCCGAGACTGACCGGCCCATTTACAGACGCAACCCAGCACTTGTGGGTGTATTTGTTCTGTTTCGAAGATCTTGCTGCTTCGTTGAGTGGGACAGTGATTAAAACATATTTGATGGACGCTCCGGTAATTAGAGTGATTAAATAATGAGCAATTGTACCTGTAATGAGCCGTGTGTTTTTTGTTTACGTGTCCCAGTTCCATTCACCTTCCTGCTCAACATAAACTGTCTGCGAGTGTTTTCTTAATCGGTGAAACTTTCTCTCCCAGTGGGGTCAGGAAAAAAACCAAACAATTTAATGACGCCGCGTTCCTCACCGCCAATTTGAATAGATGAAAGAGGAAATTAAATCTTGTTTATGAGGCAGCGCTGATGGTGGATGCAAAGTGTCAAGGCGAGCGTGCCCGACGCTGGGTCGTCACCGGCAGATTATTCCACAAGTGTTGACATGATTGACTAAGTGAAAACATATGGCAAGGGACGTGGGGACGGCCCTGGGGACATTCGTCTTGCTCGCTCACTGCTAGACCCCCCCCCCCTTCGTCCTCGTCCTTTTACTTTCTCCCTATCTCTTCCTCCCTCCCTCCTCTTTTTCCAGCTGAGTGGCTCCTAATTGAAGAGGGCGTGGGCTGCGTGTCAACAGACAACAATGAGGTCATAAATCGTATGTGAGCGACCACCATGCTTCCCTCCTTTCCTCTGCACAGGGTGTCACTACAGCTCCTCTCCTGCTCTTGCTTCAGTAACTCTGTTTCTGTTGTGACGCCGTCAGGTCCAGAACCCATACAGACAGCCTCATGTTTGGATATTAAACCCAAATGTCCTGAATGTCAGTCCTCGAGGGGATGATGAGCTTCTATGTCCTCGTCGTGCACTTTCCTACACAGCAGGAAATGCAGTATTTAATACAACCTATGAGGCTAATAATATATGGACACCCATTGTTGGTGACTTTAGTACTTGCCAGGGGAATGCCCCAATTATATGAATCTATATGAAAAGAAATCACATTATTTGTACACAAGTAAACAACGTTGGGCAGAGAAGACGTGCTGAGGACTGAAAGATTCTCAGTGGGACTTGAAGAAACACCCAGTGGAATTTCAGGGTTAATTTGAGGTTTTTGAAGACCAAAATTAATGCAATTTAAGACCTATTTTACATCCATACTGGTAAAAAAAAGAACATAAGATATGATGGACTTTTCCCTGCAGCGTTGTAGTTCGTTGGTCTGATGGGTTGAAGTTTACCCCTGGTAGACGGTAACTGATGGATCATCCAATCACCTGCCAAGTATGTTTTTAAAGTGCCTGCCCTTTTCCAAACAGTTTCAAACGCCGACTTCCCAGAAAGTTCTGTGTAACGGGTCTTATGGTGACATAACAATTCTGTAGTACTGTAGGTCTTTAAAAACTGTACTATACTGCATCGCTAACAGCTGACTGTGTCCGTCTATCACTGTGGTATAAGAAAAGAGATCAAAGAAGAAGAAGGTAAAGGTTTGTGAGAGGTCAAGTTCTGCATGAGGAGAGTTTGTTTCTGCACAAATGCAACAAGCTAATTGCCCCGTCAGTGTGTGTGTGTTACTTACAGTGTTTCTTATATAAGGCAGGATAACAGCTCACTGTGCTGATCACGCTGAGCTGATTATATTTGATTAAAAAACTTGTAGTGATTATGAAATAGGAGAGGAAGGAGGAAAAAAAACTCTGTGGGACAGCGGAGGAAAATGTCAACGAGCGGCAGATTGTCAGCTGATTGACAGACAGGAGGAAGAGGAGTGTTAAACAGTGTTTAAACAAACCCCCGGATTATTAATCAAACTTCAAACTCTGGAACCTAACCCCTTCCCGACCAAACCGGAAAAAACATTTTCCTATGGCTTTTTGCATGGTTTGTCTTCTTTTTCTATATTTTACCAGTTTCACAGTGCTAATTATTTAGTGTCCACCCAAAGTGACTCCATTCAATATCCATTTTATAACCCAGACCTAGTCCGGTTTGGTCCCTCCTGTAGTGTAATCTAGATCTTCCAGATACGTCTCCAACGTCCAAGAAGAATGCCACCATTTCACCTTCACTTCTCTCCACTCTCGCTCGCTCCTGCATACTGTAAAACTTCTAACAGCCCAGGAATTTATTTGCTTCAATCACTGAACACACGCTGCCTTTATTTGGGACAGGCGCTTAAATCCGTCAGCACAAAACTCTTGCTCAGCAAAGATGTAAATACTCCCTTATTGTGCTGCGTCTCCTGAGTTGTGTTCAGCAAACTTGAATTTCAAGTTGTACATTCTTCCCTCTGTTGCCACCATGACACTTAAATATCGTAATATGACAGTTGAAGATTTACGGCAGTGAGCAACGGACTTCACATGACAATATTCACAACTCAGTTTAATTTTAATGAAACTCTTTAAATCATTAGATAAGTGGACTCTTACAGCCTAAAGGGATAAAAAATAATGGAGGAATGGACACACACAGCTTGGTACGGACTTTATGACCACTTCAGAGGATGGAAGTCGACACTTTGTTTTCCATCTGATGGAATTGTGGAGAATCTAACTTATTTAACAATGTGCAGCATGTCCATATTGACAAAGTTTAAACATTTATATTTGTGGATTATATTTGGTTGTCTGCTTTATTAGAAGTTATACAGTATGTGAATCCCTCTTTTTGATCTGACTCACTCACTTTCCTTCCTCCATTCGTTTTGGACGCTGTGCTGAACCTGTATGCTGACTTCCCTTGCATTACAAGCACTACTTGTTCTCTCTCCAACTACACGTCTTCACACTGCAGTTAAATTACTTTTCCAGCTCTCCCACATCTTCTGACTCCTCTACATACGTGCCTTACCCTGTAGCACACATAATCATGAAACACTTTTTCAGGCATGGTACAAAAACCACTGCTGTCCAAAAGTAACAATAAGATTTTTCAGGAACTAAGGATTCTAGTAACCTGATGTGCCAGATGATGTGGATAAACTATTGGAATAGATCACTAAAAGTAATGGATGGATGGTTGGAACATCCAGTTTTTGCTTCTCCATGTGGAACCGAACCGAACTCAACATTGACAGTTTAATTGTATGAACATATTGCTTCATGCTTGGCCATTGTTCTATTAGATTTAATAGATTTAGTAGATACATTCACTGTTGATTTGTTTCTGCTCAAGGAATTTAATGACAATCAGAAAGCTTTAGAATATCACCAACCATCTTCAAACATAATGTGAAACAAAAACTACATTTTTAAACTTCAGGGGTTCCCAATCTCGAACCAGCTGAATATTCATCCTGCTCTCGACACCTCTACAGTTAGTGTGTGGGTAAATTGCTAAACGGAGTGCAAACAGCGCCTGAATGGGATGGTGATTCAGCAGATGCCTCCACAAAAGTCTCCACAAAGTCACATTTTGTTTGCAGCAAATTTCGCTTTATGTGGTGCCGGAAAGGAAATCAGCAGCCGCCGCCGCCGGAGCCGCAGCAGCCGCAGCTGTCGGCTGGGCTTCAGTTTTGGCAGGAGGCCGGCGGGTTACGGCTTGCAGCGTATAGTGCGCAGAGATACACAAGCAGATAAGATGAGGAGGATGTGTGTGTAAACAGATGGCTGTAAACAAAGTAATGATAAGTAACTAAACTCAACACTCAACCACCAGCTGAACGCCGCTTCCTTCAGGGTCTCTGAGGAAATCTCTGAAAACAAGGCGCTCCTCACATCTTATTGTGTGTGTAAAGATTTCTCTTCCGAACTCTCCCGGGGTCTCTTCCTCCTTTTTCCTCCTCCCATTTGGGAGGTGACATTGCCCCACCACTGCTGAGCTAAGAAATAAATAAACCGAGGGTGTTGCTGCCGCCGCCGCCGCTGTTGCGGCTTCTTGGGTAGAATTGATCCCTAGCGAGATGTGGACTTTCTTCCATCTGCTCACCGCTAATTAACAGACAAGAGCTTCCCAGTAGAGAGACTTGTGCCGCTCTTCTTCCTCCTCTTCCTCCTCCTCCTCATCCTTCTCGGCTGCAGATCTGCAGGGAAACAACACGCAGGCCTCAGCAGACGCTCCGGGCTGCGAGGTGAGACAGCCAATCAACAAGCGCGGTCACTTTAATCAGCGGGTACGATGAGATGCAGCGCTGCGTTCTTATGGGTAAGGCTGACACTTTTAGACTCGCTTTGACACAAAGCAACATCTGAAAATGTTGAAAAGTGAAGTGAAAAAAAAAAATCTAAAATCTATACTGATGTGCTATTTCTATATTCATATTAGCAGTATCTGAAGGTTCAAAGGAAACTAAACATGTATTCTGTTTAATAATTTGAAGATTCTCATAGTTAATTCCCATTTTATTGATGAAACTGAGTGTGTTTTTTATATTGACCATGGACCAGAAACTCAAACTGAAACTAAAGCTTACTCCCAGACTACACTTAAAAGCTATAATATGTAACATTTCCAAATTAAAATGTATATAAACACTAGACCTACGCTGTAAAATATATTATGGTACTTACTACTTGTAAATTACTGGCTAATGATTGCAGTAAATTCACAGTAGCATACAGTAATTATTTTATAGTAATATAGAAGTAATGTTTTGTGTTTTCTTGTGAAAACCTGTTACAGTGCATGTTATATATGCTGTTGAGTGGTGTACAACCCAGAGAAATCTGCTTTGAGTGTTCTACCTGCCCCTGGTTGTTATAACTTCTGGGTGAAAGCGGAATACTTCAGAGACGGATAAAGAACTTTGTTTAATTTATTGTAGAAATGACAGCATTATACTGGCAAATGTGTATCTTATAATAAATGCTATATTTTATAACTCACTGTAAAAATTACAGTATCTGGCTGATAACCAAAACACTAAATGTAAATTATTGTGTTTTACTTTACAGTTACAACACTGCTACTGTAACAAAAAATACAGTACAAAGTATTTTTTTTTTCATTTTACAGTTTTTACAGTGCACATAAGCGCCCAAAACATCACCAGATATTTTTAACTCTGCAGTCTGTTTTACGGTTTTGTGCTCCAGATTAAGGATTCTTTTGGACATTTATAACCTGTGTCCATGTTCTATAGAGTTTGTACTGACAAGAAAAGATAAATTATGTATGCTGACGTGCATCAAAGTTCACAATGTAGTCATTTTCCCCCCCAAGACCTTCCTCAAGCTTTCCTTGAACACAGACTACAAACTACAAGTCAGAACAGAATACTGCTAGATAACTGGTATATTTTTAATAAGAGTGCTGAAGTGAAAACTCTAAACTTAAATTAAACAGCCAATATGTAATTTCTGCCACTGTGGGATGTCTCACATCAAATAATAACAAAAGATGTAGTTTGATAATGTGCTGAAACAAGCACCATTGCTCATGAAAATCTATATATATATATATATAATAGTGCCGGGGTCCCCAAACCATCACTGTTGCCATAGAAACACAGCTCTTAGTTACTGTATAGCTTGGGTATAAGTCGTGCAGGCTGTATTTATGTGCAGCTGTCTTTACTCACAGCACTGAGTGTGTCCTAACTGTGCAGAGTGTTCAGATCGGTGAGAACATGCAGCGTGTGGAAATCAGTATTTATGAAAGAGCTGCTGATTCAGGCCGAGCTGCCGTGATTTGCAGCCAAGCTTCATTTGCAAAAATCATGACCGGGGCAATACACCCGACAGGCTGTGTGTGTGTGTGTGGGTGTGTGTGTGGATGCAGTTGACGGACAGGCGGAGGGAAAACAAGGCAGAATTATGGCCTCCACCAGGAGCTTGGTGACACAGAAACACTCAGATATAATGAAGAAAGTGCAAAATGAAGGAAATACCAACCAAAGCAGTCTTTCTGTAATCTGACTCCAATCTGACACGACTCAACTGAGCTTTGAATTTCTGCTGAATAAAGTACAACTCATTGCCCAGGTATGGAGACAGTTTTAATCAGGACTGGACCTTCAATCAGTTAAGAACGTTGGTATCAGTCAAAAACACACACAGCAGGGCTAAGTCAGCTGATGTTAGCTGCACAAGCTAACTAGCTAACAGCATCTAACATTACTGTTTCTTTTAGCAACAAGTCCATCTGGAAACTCCATAAATAAATTAATAAACCTTGGTACTGCTGTCGTCAAACTGTCCTCTGTCTGTCTCAGAGGTTGTATTCACTGGGAGGCTGCTGAGCCCGTTCAGTTGCACACTGACGGCAACTAGATTAGCAGTTAGCAGAGGACGTCAGAGGGAAAACCAGACAATATTCTCTCCATAAAATCAGATCCAGTTTCAGCTGAATCACTGATAAAGTTGTGTGTTTGTACAGTAATCAGTGAGCTCTGCTAGCTAGCCATGCTGTTAGCTAGTGGTTAGTGTCGCTCAAAGTTAAAGATTGATTGACGGGAGAATGTCAAACTGCAACTGTTTCACATTAACCATGCAAGCTTTATTTTGAAACTGTAACTAGATGTTGCATATTTATTATTGCTAACTTGAGTGCAGAGCACTGTGTGTCCACTGGCGCTGCACGGTGGCTGCACGGTGCACAATGCTGAGTCACGATTTCAGGTTGTCAGACATCGAGTATTCAGCATTTGCTCTGTGTCTGCTGTTTGTTGTTGTCAGGGGTCACTACAGGTCATTGTCCTCACCGGCATCTCACAGCCTTTGTGGGGATTTTATCATCGCTGCGGGGCGAATCAGGAGGCGTCCGAGTCCTCGACCTTTGAAGTTTCCTCTCGGCTGACGCTATTGGCCGACTCGCCAGCTCTGAACTTGTCGTGAACAAAAGGCAGGATTAACCCGGCTCAGCCTCTCTGTGTTAACTATCCATCAAAGGCTGTCTCACCTGACGCATCGCTCTCTGAACTCTCAAAGGCTTCTGCAAACTAACACTTTTATTTTTCCTGCTCTGTTCTGCCTCACATCTGTGCTTCTTAGTGTCATCTGAGTCCGAGGCACACGAAAGGAGCCAAGATGCATAAGACATCATTAAAAACAAAGATACGTGTTTGTGGTTTTGGATGTTTGTGTTCATGCAAATGTTTAGAAGAGAAACAGGAAGCTATGAAGAAAGTTGAGGTGGGTAAACACTTTTTGTCTTTTTGTCTGCTTTTGAATTAAACACAGTTAAAAGTTTCCAGAGTTTCTGCAGCACAATGTCAGTTGGCTGTTGCTGCCAGGAGACATTTTAGTCCACTGAAACAGGAGAGACAATGTAGAGGCTGGAAAAACACAATGTGAAACAGGAATTAAAAGAGTTACACTACATAGCCAAGGGTGTGTGCTGACCAAGTGGCAACCTCCGTGGCTGCACATGAAGCCAACACTGAAGTAACATAAACTGCAGTTGAGGCTAGCGCAGGCCGTGAGTATAGCATTATGCATAATTAAGACAATGACAGTGACAGTGACAGGTGGGTGCAGTCACAGGCAGCTGTTTTCAGTAACCAGGCTTCCTTCAACCCGCCTCAGCTCCACCCACACTCCACCTCTGTCTTTTGGATTAGCTGGGAGTCAGGAGGAAGATGGCGACAACCAGGGCCAGTCACACTGAGCTTCACAACGGCTCTCCAGGAACCCAGGGGTGATGTCACGGAGACTCCTTTTAGATTTATCCAGTCTGTGGAAAGCTGAACTGTCCTCACTGTAGAGCAAACGCACACATAGCTCAATTTCTTTACAATGTTGTGCTTGTGGTTTTGGTTTTTGAAATGTTTCGGCATGTGCTAGACCTAAGCTATGATTGGATAGTCGCTGTTTGAGGGAGGGGTTAAGCATTAAGGTAGATCAGAAACCCTCTTTTGCCAAGACATTTTTGGGTAATGATAATAATAATTAAACCTTTTGTAAGGTTAAAAAGTTTGGCGAACAACAAAAACACCAACAAATGCAAGAAAAAAATAATAATAACAATAAACAGAACCAAGAGTAGAAATTGCACCCCAACTCTAAATTAAAAAACTAATGCTAATAAGAAAAAAAAAGAGGTGTTATTGAATCCGCTGACTGATAAGTAACGTTGGCGGCAGTCGCTAATTACCATCGCTACCTGCTAAAACTGTAATTTTCAGAGGTGATCAAAACTCTTTTAATCAGCTGCGCATACATAATGCTGCTGCGAGAGGCCGTAATAATAACAATAATAAAATATATCTGAACACAACGGCTGCCAGAGTGAATAATTTGTTAATTTTTCTGAATAAATTATCTCTTCATGCATTAAAAATGCTCTTAATGAGGAAATCACTCTTTGTTCTTTCATTTAAGATGGAGTGTGTGTGTGTGTGTGTGTGTGTGTGTGTGTGTGTGTGTGTGTGTGTGTGAATGAAGAGGTCTGAAGTTCAGTGAATTGATTTTCTAAGCCAATTTCTCTTTAATACACATAAACACACACACACACACACACACACACCTGGGCTGTTTTATTGTTAAGAATTTGTGAGTTTTGGTGCCAATATGAGCCTTTATTAACACCAAAAAGAATTTCAATGCAGTAATTTGAGTAAAATACTTCAATTAACACAGAAACCAGTCGGATTATTGTTAAAACAAAACAGAAACAGAAGTCAGCTCCATGCCTTAATGAAGACACTGGCCTCTGACTGCTGATTGGCTGAAGCTGTGACTGGTCCCCCAGGTGAGCGCTGCCTTCTTGTTCTGAGCTTAACTGTGTCTTTTCTTCTTAATTAACAGCTTTTACTGTCAGTGTTGCAGTTTCTAACTGACCATAGATACCACGTATATACACTGTAAAACCTAACATATGCAACCTAAGCATATGTTAATAATAGAGGTTAGTTGGGCACCCGGTTAGCTCAGTGGGTAGAGCTGGCAACCCATGTACCAAGGCTGAGTCCTTGCTGCAGCGGCCAAGGGTTCGAATCTGACCTGCAGCCCTTTGCTGCATGTCATTCCCCCTCTTTGCCCCCGCTTCCTGTCTGTCTCAAGCTGTCCTATCAAAAAAAAGCCAAAAAACTGGAATGTTTAAAAGAAATAAATAAATAATAGAGGTGAGTTAACTTCACTTAACTCAAAAATGAATTGTTGAATAACTCAGTTGTTTTTAGTGTACTTAGAGTTGTACTGGTCATATTCATCTACACTACACAATAAGTTCAACTCAAACTGTTTGAGGAAACTGATCATCTTAAATGATTTAAGTTTATTTACTCAAACAATTTAAGCATGAAAGATGTTTGATTTGAGTTACTTAAGTATTTATTGTTAAGGTAACGTTGGTAAATTAAGTTAATTGTACTAATTCCATTTAGTTAATTTAAGTTCATGTGCAGCATTCCTCCAAACTTAGATCTGTTCCAAACTTTGGTTTCTTCCTTGCTGGACCCTTCAACCTTGTTTTATGAAAATCAGGTCAGTATCTAAAATCCTGCAGATGAGCCAATCAAACGGCACCAAAAACTCAACTTCCTCAGGGGAGGTAATAAACGACTGTGCTATGTTTTGTCCAGACCAAAAATTCATTTGTTTGCAGTCTCTACTATCTGTGTTTATACTTTGCGTTACATTACATGTGTCTGTTCCAGAGACAAATCACATCCATTTGTATGAAGGAAAACATTTAAGATGCCCATTTCCGGGCTCACAGCTGAATTCTTTCATGCTTTTGAGATGTCCCGGTAACTTCAGCAGGACAGAAAAACCTCTTGGTAGGGTAAAACTTGTTACTTTGGGTATTTTTGTTTTGATTTTTAATGTCTGTTTTTGCTTTTAACATTAACTCGACACACTTTAAGGAGACTTTTGCTGTCTTTCTGGATGTAAATGGTTAAAAATTGAACAACTAAAATAAATCTTGAACGCCGCCAAACCCATTTTTTAATTAAAAGCCTTCTACGCGAGGGATCAATTCTCCTCCCATCGCTGACCAATGGGAGGCCTCATCGGTTTCCCCACTTCAGCTCTGATTTCTGAAATATGAATGCCCATTTCATATTTATCTTCTTCTTCTGCAGCGGTGGCGGGTTGTTGCAGGAAGCTGCAGAAAGGAGCTGAGCTGGGAGGTCCGGGGGAATAAACTTTAATTATACATGCCAGTGTCAGGGATACAGAGTGGCGAGCGGACGGAGTGATTGATTCGCCATCAACAGGGAGGGGGAGGAGAGCTGTGGAGCTGGGTGGTGATGGAGGTATCCGTGGCGACGAGCAGCGGGCCCTTCATCACCTGAGAGGCAGCCGGCATTAAGGCAGCTGTCAGGGACTTTGATTTGGAGTGGGAATTACAACTCACACACACATGCTGGCATAACACACAGTTTCACACAATACCCCAGCTTGCATAATATACATGATACACTCTTCACACACACATACACACACATACACACACATACACACATACACACACACACACACACACACACACACACACATACACATATACACACTGTGGCTGTCCCCGCAGGCAGATGCTGCAGCAGCTCCTTGACGTGACACCACATGAATAATTTGTGAGCAGCGGTTCAGGCTGGAGGTGAAACAGAAACACAAGACTGAAAAATCCCACGCTTCACAAACACACCTCATGTAATGCTGATGGCGCCGTAAAAAAAGAGCGGCCCCGACACTTCACCTGCAGGCTGAGACGAGCTGAAAAGGCTGAAACACATCAAAACAAGAAAAATGCAAACGGCTCACATCTGAGCCCGGGGGCTGCAAAAATGATAAAAGACCAAAGCAGCCGAAAGCAGAGCGAGCAAACTGTCACTGCTGGACGTTTGACTGCCGGGGCCCTCGCTGGATACACAGTCTGCTCCAGGAAAATGCAGTGTCAAGGAGTGTTCCCTGGTTAGTTATAGAGCACAGTATTATCTGTTAATCCCCTCATGGTGAGAGCATAGAAGGGCATTTTTGAATTAAACCGCACTGTTAGCATTAACAAAATCCAGCAACTGATTAAAAAGCTGCAATGAACATGTTATCATTCTCGCAGCCACGCCACTAAACTTTACTGCATGGCAGTGGATAGAGCTTCTCTGTCTGTATCCTATAGCTGCATTCTTTCTTATGGCCAGTCAGTCTTCTTCCATACAGCATGATGTTCATTTAGTAACTGATGGTCCCATTTAGAGTAAAACAGACCATAAAGCAGGGTATGCTTTAGGGCGGGCTACCTTGTGATTGACAGGTCAATCTCAGTAAATCCGTCCAGCTCAACGCACCAAACTCAGATCAAACTGTCAAACAGTGCTGATCAAATATGGATCCAGATTCTGTTACTGTGTTGACAATTTCTCCTATTCCTTCTTCTTTCTGGTAGATAAGTTTTAGATAAGCTGTAAGCAGAGAGATTTCTTACTAACAGACAGAGCATGAGAACTGCACCCACCGGAGGGGAAAACAATCACAATATGCATACTATATATATTGTATATATACGTATATACATACATATATATATACATACATATATATATATATATATATATATATATATACACAATTGTCAGTCTATCTCAGGGTCCCTTCTCCTCACCCTGCTTCACTTGGAGAAATGGTCCCACTGACATCATGTCACTGGGCAAGATCATTTAACCTAACAATGATCAAAACCAGGCCAATCATAGCTTAGTTAGATTCGACCTCTATAGTTGCTTATGGCCCCCGTAAGCATACTGAGTGTCAGGATCTCACTGTTTCTGGGGCCAAGTATAAGAATTTCGTTTTTTTCTGAGTTTAAAATCAGAAAATTGCAGCTCATCCAGGATTTTATGTCCTTAAGACAT